>JABUQX010010595.1:12500-22500 GCA_015478945.1 Trachelipus rathkii
TATATATATATATATATATATTGGTATTGAGTCATAGGGTGGGTACGGGTTTTAGTTTTTATTTTCGAGTTATAATTATCGTTTCCCCTTGAAACTTGGTAGCCCTATTCCAAAATAAGTTATTTCGTTTTCTCTTCTGCGAAGGATTTCTTTACCCATATCAATTATATTTTAATTCTTAATTGCTCCTGCTACTACTTCTTATTCTTAAATTTGAAAGCTTTGAAAATCACTCTTAATTGCTTTTTCCAAAGAAGCCATTCCTTTCGTTGCCTATTTATTCTTGTCAAAAATTTCTTGAAGACTTTTAAGGCTTTCAAGAAAACTTTTTATTTTTGGTAAACTTAAGTCTTCTTTTCTTTAGATATTATTTGGTTTCTTTTGTGTTTATTATTATTTATATTATTATTATTATTATTATTATTATTATTATTATTATATATATGTTATAATGTATTTCTTAAATTTAGTTATATATATATATATATATATATATATATATATATATATATATATATATATATATATATATATATATATATATATATATATATATATATATGAATTTGTTTGAAAAAAACAATTTCAAGGTCAGGATTTATTTAAAAGTATATTAAAATGTATATCTGAATTTAAAACAATTTAATTTTAACTACTATTTAATTATTATTATAAGGAATTTTTTTTTTTAAAAAAAAATAAATTTTTGATTTTTTCAGATTCGTGACGTCACGCGAAATATAGGGTAATTTGTAAAACTTTTTTTAAGTTCGATATAGTATTATTTTTTTTAATGATTTTATTTTGTTCTATATCAAGGTGTATACCAACAGGGAAAACAGGGAAAACAGGGAAAACACAGGGAAAATGAAAAGTGTGCAGGGAAAACAGGGAAAACAGGGAAAACACAGGGAAAATAAAATTATCCAATCCAATTTATATCAGGCATCATTTTTGCTTAACCCCTAAAGAAGTATAGTGAAGCACATATTGACTTCGAAATTCTCTTAAAAAGGGAGATCTTAAGGAAGCTCAGTTGGCTCAAGGGATGTTAGAAAGGTGTTTTGTCTTTGAAGGAGGAGGAAAGTAAAGAGCACAAGAATATCATTCATGATTCTCCTCTTCCTAGTACTTAGAATTTAAATTGTTGATAAGTCCAATATGGAGTAAAATTAAGTAAAAAATTTATATATCGACTTTTTCTTAGCCTAAGAATTTATACTTCTTGAGTTATTGAATCTTTATAATATTATTTTTATTAAAATTTATTCATCTGCAGTATCAGCGCATTTAACTAATTTCTCTTTTTTTATTTTACAGAATTGAATTAATTTGTATTATATAATATTTAAATATTAGAATAAGATGGCAAAAAACTATTATAAAGCCAGTTTTAATTTACAATGGCTGGACTCCACTTTGCATCCAGAATGGTCAAAATAGCTCAGAGAATCAAAATCGGAACATTACGCTTTGTGCATCTACTGCAAGAAAGAATTTTGCCTTTCCAATATGGCAACAAGATCCATTAAAAGTCATGCAAGTAGCAAGAAACACCAGAGCATCACTAAATGCTTAAAATCCAGCTCGCCGGACATGATGAACAATTTTGTTAAGCAAAGTACTGGGTACTGTTCAATTAATTCTAAACAGTTGCAAACGAATAATTCTGCATCAAGTTCTTGTTCTTAGGGAGCCTCAGTTGGTTCTACCTTGGATGTCTCTTTTAGCAAGGCAAAAGATGTACAGAAAGCTGAAATAATGTGGTGTTTGACTGTTAATCAAGCTCATATTTCCAATAGAGCTTCTGATTGTTGCCAAAAACAATTTAGTAAGATGTTTCCTGATTCGCAGATAGCTCAGTCCTTTGGTGTGAGCAAAGATAAACTTTCCTATTTATGTGTATTTGGTTTAGCTCCTTACTTATATAAAAAAAAAAAAGATTTCTATTGAAGTTTCAACGTAAAGACCCATTGACACCCTTCTTGTATGATGATCTCAGTCACTTAGTTAAAACTTTAATGAAAAGAATTCTAAAACCAAACATTTATTGTTCAGACGTCAAAGTTTTAATAAAAATTAACTTTAAAGATAAAAAAAAAAATCATAAATGCAGAAAATATGGACCTGTATCATACAGCAAAAGAGGGAATTAGGAATGCACCTCGAAGACTGCAAACTCCAGAAATTTTAAAATTTAGAGAAGATTGTATGTAATTCTTGCAAGTACTTATCCAGAAGTTAGTAGAAAGAAGTCCTCTTAAATATTCCATCACAAAGGCATTAAGTTGTTTGTCACCGAAGGTAATGCTTTCTAATAACTCTGAAAGAATTAATGTGTGTTGAAAAATTCATTGATATCAAGCGAATTGATGGTTCGACGGCTGATATAATCAAAGAGGATTATGAACTTTTGATATCTAATTCCTATGTCCTTGAACTTCTGAAAAATTTTGATGAGAAGGAAGATAGACTCGATCAACTTTTCATTGAAATTTTTAAAAATGTAAACGTTCAAAAAGAAACAAAAAACTTTGTAACACTGATTCTTTCTTTATTTCATGGGAATGCTTCTGTAGAGAGAGGTTTCTCGACAAACAAACATTGTCTACAAGAAAATTTGCGTGAAGAGTCACTTGTTGCTAAAAGAGTTATTGCTGAAGAAATGAAAAATACTGGAGGGGTTGATTATTGTATTACAAATGAGATGATGTCATACTGCCGCAATGCTTCTTCAGAGTATAAAACATACTTAAAAAGAAAACTGGGCCAAAAAAGAAAAACCCTGAAGGAAAAAAAAAAAAAAAAGGAAATTAGCAGCTGAGATTAAAGAGGCTGAAGAAGTTAAGAGAAATATTTTCAAAGAGACCGAAAAACTTCATATTTTAGAAGAGAAAATAGCTTTTCTTAAACAGTCATAAACTTTTTTTTTTTTTAAAGATTAATGTACTTATTTAGTAGGTTTAGTTTAGAATTAAATAATTTTATTTGTTTTAGAGAAAAGGAAAAATATTTTTATTTCATTTTAGAGAAAAGAAAATGTGCAAATGTTTTTATATTTTTGTGTACCTTTGTTTTTGTAATTTTTATTTTGAATAAAGTAAAAGAAAAGGGAAAAAATGAAAGCAAAAGCAGGGACCTGGTAAACATATTTGGCAGATATTTAGAAAATTAATTGATTGTGTTTATAACTTTAGCTATATAAATAATTTTGGAAGTCTGTTTAAAAAATTTTCAATGCAAATATAAATTTCACTTGTAAAATGTCAAATTGTATGATGTCATTTAAATTTGTGAAAGCTGGCCAAGAAAATTTGTTTACTGGGATGGTTAGAGGGTGGGCTCTGGAGGGCTTTCAATTTTTCACCTTTCCTTATTGATAACAAAGAAAAAAATGATGTTTTTTATCATTTATTTTAGTCCAGGGAAAATTTTGGAAGAACAGGGAAAAAACAGGGAAAACACAGGGAATTTGAAAATTTCAACTTGGTATACACCTTGTATATAAATCAAAATTGAAAATCATGAAGGGTAAGTAACTGGGAAATAAAATAAAAAAAATTGTGTTTATACTAAATTTTACTTTGGTTAGCTATAAACATTCATAAAATAGGGCCTAGGCGCTGCAGCTGGCAGATGGGCCTATCGAGACTCCCATTCAATTTGAGTAAATAGACCCAATGACCCAGCATGCCTATGCAAAACCCACACAACACCCTAGAGCTCATCAATAAATTACCAATAGTATATGTCAACTAGGCTACCAAAAGCAAAATCTATAACTAAGGTAAATGCTAACCACACTTCAAGCTTTAATAAGTTTGTCAGTTACAACATGCAGTTTTACCTTAATAACTAACTAACTAAAAAACAGAAACAAATTGACTTTGTCAAATAATGCCCAATAGTTTGTTGAAAATTGAAAAAAATATGTTAAAAACTTCATAATATATATATATAGCTATAGTTTAATTTTAATTTTTTATTTCTATTGAAGTTAAATCACTTAAATATATATATAAAATAAATAAATATATATATAAATATATATATTGGTTGGTTATATTATATATATATATATATATATATATATATATATATATATATATATATATATATTATATATATATATATATATAGCAGCATATATATATATATATAAGTTATATATATATATATATATATATATATATATATATATATATCATGAATTTTTTATGTAAAAAAAACTCGATTTTTTTCATTTGATTTTTTTATGCCATCCCTGTTTTAAACCCATTTTCCATAGATAGAAAATATTTGTTTCGGTTTGTAATTTTATATTTTTGACGAATTGTTTTTTAAATGTAGAATTAGATATTTGATGGTATGCACAGTACTTGTAGATCCACTTATGGAATAATCTTATTTGGGTATTATTATGGTAAATAAATTTGTTGATTCTTATCAATTGTATGGACTAACGACGATATCAGTAATAAAATCTTATGGTAGATTCGTTTTTTGTTGAAGCAATTTTTTTTTATTTTCTCGTCTCTCACTGGTCGGGGGTATACATACAAATCGGCATGATTCCATATAATTAACAAAGCTCAAATTATATATATATATATATATATATATTATATATATATATATTTACCCGAACAAAGGATGATATAGACACATAGGCAACACACGCACACAACAGACCAATATATATATATCATATATATTATATATATATTATATATATATATATATACTATATATATATATATATATATATATATTATAAATAGTATATATAATATATTATGTATTATATAATATATATTATATATATATAATATATAAAAGTATATATATATATATATTATATATATATATATAATATATATTTATATATATATATCATATATATATATATATATATATTTATATATATAATATATATATATATATTATATATAAATGTGAATTTGATGTATGAATTGTAATGAAGTAAATATATGAATGGACAGACTTAAATATACAAGTCATAAATAATGGTTTGTATACTTATCGTTGTGTGCTGTCTTAACCATACTTTTAAGTGTGTATGTGTGTTTCCCTTTTAATGACTCATTCATGCGTTTTGTTGTTTTTGTTGGTTTTTGAACACACTTGGCCACATTTATTTATACGTACGTTGACACGTTGATGCCTTTATAAATTTGCCCCCTCCCCTCTCTCTCTCTCTCTCTCTCTTCTCTTTTTCGTCTCTCTCTATCTTCCTTAAGTATCTATAAAATCTGACTCTCATCATCTCTCTCTCTCTCTCTCCTCTCTCTCTCTCACACACACAGAGTAATATTTATTTTGGTAATAACGTCTAATGTGACGTGCGTGCGAGAACTATGGTTAAGACTAATTAGGATGTTTGTGTAAGGAAATATCTTTTAAACAATTTAACTTCATTTGACTAAACTTATTAGAAGTTTTCCATCGGATACTATAATAATAATAATAAATAATAATAATAATAAAATAATAATAATAAAATAATAATAATAATAATATTTAGAATTTAGTACTATAGATAATAATTAATTCGTTTAAATTGTAAGGTTTATTAAACACGAATATATATATATATATATAATATATTAATTATTATATATATATTATATATATATAAATTATATATATATATATATATATATATATATATATATATATTATATAGTATATATATATATATATATATATATATATATATCAGTGGGTTCAAGTACAAGAACTTGGACTTAAGTACATTTTTTTGAGTACTTGTACTTGAACATGTACTTAAACAATTCTAGGGTACTTGTACTTGTACTTGAGCCTTTTGTACTTGGTACTTGCGCTTGGTACTTGCAATACTTTTCGCACTTTTAACTTGCAATATTATATAATTATAATTTTTTATCATTTTCCTACGTATTTATATTAGTTATTTCGTATATATGTTTTCTAAATAAATTTCCATTTATGAATATAAGATATATATATATATATAATATATATATATATATATAATATATATATATATATATATATATAATATATATATATATATATATATATATAATTATATATATACTATCATCATCATCATCATCTATCATTATCAATTATCATATCAATATCAATATCAATATCAATATCATCATCAATATCATCATCAATATCATCATTGAATTTTAACCATTTCATCGCTACAGCATCATCGAATATCCATCATACAATATCATCATACAATATTATCAATATATCATCATCATATGATCAATATCATCAAATCTGATTGATATCAATCATCAATATTCTCGATATCATGTCCAATGGAAATGCCTGTTTTTTTATTAGTATCGTCATCATTATCAATTACCTTTTTTTTCCTTAAGACTGGGGGTAAGGTGCCTAACATGCACCAGAAACAGACAAGTAGTAGAAGAAAATGACACAAGTCCGAAAAGAAAGCCCAGCTATACCTCCCTTTATACCTATTAGTAACTCGCCGAAGTCAGAAAATCCACACCTAAGAGCTTCACGGGACCGCGGATGAACCCTCACATGACATCTCGCTAATGTGGAGTTTCATAACTTGGCTCAAGGTGGGCCACAACCGATAGCACCCTCGCAAACAAAATACTGCCATTCACTCCTATTAGCACACTTTCTTCTCGCCCAGCCAAAACTAGCATCACATCCTCAAAAAAATGATTTTTTTGCTGACTCATCCACTTTTTCCCTCGGTCTTTCAGCCAGTCGCATTCCCAACTACAGTCACCCATTATACATCCCGATTACTTTTATTTATCCCTTTTTTCCCACCATCCAACTCTGTAATACGTTACGTTCATTTCCAGTTTTTAATCCAATCTTCTCACACCTAACACCTATACCTCTTATTCCAGACCTAGTTCCCTCACTTCTATACATTAACAAGGTAACACATACCCTCACGTAAGACCTTAGCGCACTCAAGACTTAGTTCTTTAGCTCTACCAAGGATTTTATTGCAGCCAGCTACCTTCCTGGCAATTCAACCAACCTTTCCTACTTTAAACAACTCGGCAAATACGTTCTTTTCCGTCCAACAGTAAATATCTTAATTATTGAACTCAATAACTTGTTTCCAGCTGCTCACCATCTAGCATAACTGCACACCGAGGACTGTCCTCAGCTCACAGCCATAACCTGTACTCTTATCTACGTTTACTTTCAAACTATCTTCCTTTTGCACTACACTAATGCTGTGCATACTCTAACCAATCCTCTCCCAAACTCTCTTCAGATTCCCCGCACAAAAAAATATTATTATATATATATATATATATATATATAATATAAATATATATATATATATATATAATAATATAATATATTTATAATAATATATATATATATATATAATATATATATATTATATTATATATATATATATATTATTATATATATATATAATATTATATATATACTAATATATAATATAATATATATACTATATATAGGCGAGAATGGTGAAATGGATTGGATTTGGAAGTTGAATAACAAAGCGTTTATGGAGGGTATACTTTCAGAGGGATTGGAGGAGAGCAATTATTATACCTTAATATATGGGTAAGGGATAAAGTACTGTAAGTATTAAGGGTTTAGTTTATCTGAGTGTTGGCAGGGAAGATATTAATCTGTATTTTGGTCGAAAAGAAGATGCGTTGAATGACTGAAGGACTGATTTGGGGAAGAACAAGGTGCGTTTAGAAGTGGTAGATGGGGATGTGTGGATCAAATCTGAACATTGAAACAAATGATTGAGATAATGATGGGGAGAAGAGAATAAATTGTATTTAGGATTTATGGATTTGCAACAGACAGCCGTATAATAGGATTAATGGGGAAGCTCTATGCAGGTGTTATTGCATATGGTGGTAGGTAGCGCCTATTGAATGGAATCAAAGAGTATGTACTGACAATAGTGAACGACAGGTTAAAGAATAAATAAGTCGAAAGTGATTGGTTTAATATTAATAGCGGAAGGAGACAGTGATGTGCTATGTCTCCTTGATGATCCAATCTGTATATGGATTGAGGTTATGAAAGAAATTAGAGGTAGGGGTGACAAGGGATAATGTTAGAATGATGGAGAAATTGAAGAGAGAAGTGGAGGTTCCCAAACTTATTACTATCAGGATGATTTTGGTTTTTTGAGGCTGTAAAATACTGATCAGAGTTTCTGAGTAGTTCTACAGAAATTTGGCAGGGTGTGTAAAAAAGGAGGGTTTGAAAGTAATCGTAAGAAGAGTAAGGTTAATGGTTTGTGGTGTGGAGCCAGGGCATCCGGTGTGAAGGTTACTGTTGAAATTGGCTAACTAGCTTGGAAAATTGGTATGTCTGAGTTTAAATATTTACGGTATATGTTGAATGAAAAGGGAGGGGATGATGCAGAGTGTACTAGGAAAGTAATTTGTGAATGGCACTAAGGTGGCTGTTGCAATTAAATTCTTGGTGTATGTAAAAGGGACAAGGTCTTGAGTGTGCGCCGTAGGGTCTACCGATTTGAGGGTATGTATGTTGTTACCCGTGTTAATGTATAGAAGTGGGTGTATGGGCTCCAAGAAAAGGTATAGATCTAAAGTACAAGTGTTCAGCATGGACAAACTTCGTGGCGTGTTAGGTGTGAGAAAAATTGATAAATGAGGAATGAACGTATTGAAGAGTTGTTTGAGATGGTTTGGTCTGTGGAAGGATGTGATGATGTAGTCGTCGTTAAACGGATGTTATATGCGTGAGTGTGTTGGTCAATCGACCGAATGGAGACCGAGGAAAGGAAACGTGGATTGGATCTCAGAAAAATGAATGCCTGGAGAGGGAGAAATGTGAGATGGCAGAGAAGCGATAAAAAAAGAAGAAAGGTGCATCACAGGAGTGGAATGGCGGGTTTTGTGAGGAGGTATGGTTGTAACCCACCTTAGGCCAAGTTCTGAACACACACCCCCACATCTGAGCGAGATGTCATAGTGAGCGGTCTCATCGCCTTGTCCCCCGTGAAGCTCTAGGGTGGATTTTTTATGAAATGCGACGAGTTCTCACTAGTTGGTATAAAGGTTTGGCGTGTAGGCTGGGCTTTTCCTTTTCTACTTACTTCCACTATTTCTTCTACAATTTTTCCTGTTTCCAGTGCAATGTTAACGCAAACTTACCTCCAGTCTTGGGGGAAAAAAAGATGGGTGGTGATGATATATATATTATATATAATTATATATATATATAATATAATATATATTATATATATATAATATATATAATTAATATATATATATATATATATATAATATATAATATATATTATATATATATATAATATATATATATATAATGCAAAGTTATGTATGGGGCTTCTTGTACTTGTACTTATACTTGTACTTGTACTTGTACTTGAACAAATTTCTAGAGTACTTGTACTGTCTTGTTAACTTGAACATTCTAGAGTACTTGTATTTGTACTTGAAAAAATGTACTTGAACCCAACCCTGGATATATATAAATGATAATACCGATATATATTATATATTATAAATATATATAGATATATTTATATACCTATTATATATATATATATATATATATATATTATATAATTATATAGTATATATTATATATATTATATATATATATATATATATATATATATATATAATATATAATCTTTATATGCAGTATCCCTTGACTAATATTTTTAATATTTTGATTAAGATGCTTATTGCATAGTGTGTAATCCCTGTCCATTTGCTAAACCATGAAACAACAGAACAATACACTTCCCACTCGACCTTTTGTATGTTTACTTTATACTTTTAGTAAAACTCTGGCAACTACAAACTTTATATCATTTCCACCCTTGTTTTTTCAATTCTTTCTCTTGGTTTTCTCTCTCTAAATAATTTCCAGTGCAACTTTCACACACACACCTATCACAACACAACAACACAACACA
>JABUQX010010596.1:0-10000 GCA_015478945.1 Trachelipus rathkii
CTGCTTTAACTATCTGCTTTAACTGCTTTAACTCTCTGCTTTACCGCTTTAACTCATATCATTACATACTTAAATGCGTAAATCAGTAAATCAATAGAGGTGTTACCTTAACACCTAAGGGATTAGTATGCTTTTGTTTTACTGTTTTACTGCTTTAACCTCTCTGCTTTACTGCTTTTAACTCATATGTTTTACTGTTTTTAACTCATATACATTACTATTACCTTTAAGCAGTAAATCAGTAAATCAATTAAGGTTACCTAACACCTAGGGATTAGTATGCTTTGTTTTACTGTTTTACTCTTTAACTCTGCTGCTTTACTGTTTAACTCATATGCTTTACTGCTTTAACCTATATGTTTTATATTTTTTTTTAATACTTTTTATTATTTTTATTTTATTATTTTATTTCTATTTTATTTTGTTTTCATACTTTTTATTAAAAATTGTATCGTAAGAAAACAAATTAAATTTTAGCAAAACATTTATTTAATAAAATATAACAAATTTATTAAAAACATATACTTTACTGCTTTACAGCTTTAATTATCTCATTATTCATTATTCATTAACGATTTATGATGTGGAGAAATTTTACGTTTTCGTAGTCGGCTACATGTCTTGTAGTGGACCGACAGGCTGTCGGTAAACCCCTTTCTATTATTAAATATTTTTTAAAGAAATTGGAGATTTTGAGCAGCCCCTTAAAAATAATATGTGTTAGTAATGTTTATAGGAAATTTAAGGAGATATAAGAGTTATTAAATTTCATGAGGATATACGAATGATTAGATCGTTGACAATATACATGGCCACAAAATTATTGTATTAGATGATTTAATGCACAATTGAATTTGGAAATAGCAGAAGCGTTCAAAGTTTATTCTCACCATCTAAATATCTCTGTGTTTTTCATAACACAGAATATTTTTCAGCAATGCATATGCGAAGTGTTTTTTAAACACACAGTATTTCTGTTGTTGCAGAGAAGAGAACATGAGTCAATTAATGATTGGCAACTCCAATGTTTCCCTTCCAAAGCGAAGAGTTCTTAAATATTTAAAGGAGGTTTACTTTGATCCCAGCGGTTATTTGATGTGTGAACTTCCCCCAAAAAACACGCCAGAGTGTTGCTTCCGTACAATTCTCTGTGAGAATAGAAACTGTATACATAACCTGAATATGAGTGCTCTAGTTGCAAAGTATTTACCTCTTTATAAAAATTTAAAAATGCGAAATTCTGAAACGAAACTAGATTAGTGGAGGATGATAATTCATGCCAGTGTGTATGTGAAGTCTTTTTAAATCTTATAAAAGGAAATGTTCCTTAAACAGACCTCAGAAGGTAAAGCTACGGCGTTATAGAAACATCATTAAAAGAACTCTCCTCAACATACAGATTGAAAATAGGAAGTACAGAGAGGAGGAGGGGTATTCCTACCATTACTCTTCTTCGTTATAGCTCCACTGATAACTAATGTTGTCCCATAATAAAGAAGTTGTGTAATTCCATATAATGAGATGAGAATAATGAATATTATAAATACAGCATCTGTTGCAGAATTCAGTTCTCAGATTCACATACACAATCTCAATATGGCCAGTTATTGCGCCTTGCGCAAAATCCACTAATCACAGTTTCAGCCTTCACCAACCCCATATTAACCAATATTACACCGCAATGCATTGACATTAGAAACCTGTTTCACATCAGCACAACAGCTACAGCAGATCCTATATTGTCGACGATTCATTATCTTTTCCAGCAAGCTTACCTCATAGCTTATTAATGTAAGTTGAACAGATATCTAGAGCATATGTAAATCAGTAAATATAAGATGTTACCTAACACCTAAGGATTAGTAATGCTTTGTTTTACTGCTTTACTACTGATTTACTGTTTACTGCTTTAACTCATATGCTTTAACTCATATATTTATATATTTTTTTAATTTGTTTTAATACTTTTTATTTTTTTATTTATATTTTATTCTATTTTTTAATTTGTTTTAATACTTTTTTATTTAAAAATTGTATTGTAAGAAAAACACACACGCGTGTCTGTTATATAAACATTTTTATTTTATAATTGTACGAAAATTTTATTAAAAACATATACTTTACGGCTTTACAGCTTTAATTAATCTCATTATTCATTTTCACTTTAACGAGGATGGATGTGGAAAATTACGGTTCGCGTATTCCCGGCTTACATGTTTGTGCTTGGACCGACACGCTGTGGTAAAACCTTTTCTATATTAAGATATTTTAAAGAAATGGACTATTTTTGAGCAAGCCCCTGTTAAAAATGAATAAGGTGTGTAATAATGTTTTAGTCAGGAAAAATTTAAAGAATATAAAGATGTTTTCAATTTATGAAGCATATACGATATTACGATCGTTGGACATATACATGGCCACAAATTATTGATTGATATTTAATGCACAATTGATATTTGGAAACTAGCAGAAGCGTTCACAGTTTATCTTCACCATCTAAATATCTTCTGTGTTTTTCATAAACAGAATATTTTTCATCAAAGCAGGCATATGCGAAGTGTTTCTTTAAACACACAGTATTTACTGTTGTTTGCCAGAGAAGAGACATGAGTCAAATTAATGTATTGGCAACTCAAATGTTTCCCCTTCAAAGGAAAGATTTCTTAAAAGTATATAAAGAGGTTACTTCGATCCCCCACGGTTATTTATGTGTGAACTTCACCCCAAAAACACGCACAGAGTGTTGCTCCGTACCAACATTCTTCCCTGTGAGATAGAAACTGTATACATACCTGAATAATGAGTGCTTTAGTTGCAAAGTATTTACCTCTTATAAAAAATTTAAAAAGCTGAAACCTTCTGAAACGTAACTAATTAGTGAGGATGAGAAATTCATCCAGTGTGTTATGTGAAGTCTGTTTAAATGTTATTTTAAAAGGAAATGTTCCTTTAAACAGACTTCAGAAGGTAAAGCTACGTCGTTATAGAACCATATTAAATAAACTCTCCCCAACAAAAAAATGTGAAAAATAAAAAATAATTACTACAGAGAGGAGGAGGGGTATTTTCCTACATTTACTCTTTCGCGTTTGCTCACTGATCAACTAAGTGGTTGTCCCCATTAATGAAGAAGGTGCTGTCTGCCATATAATGAGTACTGAAAATGAAGTATAATATACGCATCGTACAGAAATCAGTTCCTCAGATTCATCATTCACAATCTCAATATGTCCAGTTATTTGCCGCACTTCGCAAACATCCACAATCCAGTTTAGCAATTCAAAACCCATATAACGCAGATATTCAACCCACAATGCTATTGACATTACAACCTCTTTTACATCAGCAACAACAGCTGCACCAGCAGAATCCTTAATTGTGAAGATCATTATCTTTTTCAGCAGCTCTACTCATAGCTTTATGACCTAAAAGTTGAACAGTCACTCAAATACGAGAAAGAAGTGTACAGAATATGAAATTCAGACATTAACACCATGAGAACGCAATCTTATACGCAGAGGCATCACAAAAGTTGATAGATCTTATAGACTTGCACCTACAGCATCCCTACGTATTCGCTAGCGGATAATGTAAGATATTCCTATGAAGTAAAACTTGTAAGTGAAAAATGAAGATACAATTTAAACAATATCCTAGAGGAGAGCTTACCTATAAGTGCGTAAATAGGACGAACCTTGCGATCCTATTAAAAGACGCAATTAGACTTTGAATGGAAGCGGACATATCGTAATTGATGAGAAATAGCTTAAAGGATCAAGATATTGTTGGGATTTGATAGGTGATCTCTCACGTAACTGAAGAAAGCCTGTAAAAGGCTGGATGATATCAAACAAAGATCTTCAGATATTAATTTCCCAGAACTTTAATCTTAAGTACAAGGCGATTAGCAGAACTTAGATAATATCCGCGTGCCACCTAGACTATCAGTCATCAGCACTTCTTAGCATCAGATAAATTTTACTAACGTGTTACCAGAGGACGAATAAGAAAAACACCTTATAATAGGCCTAGTGATTGAAATCGTATTATGTATTATCAGATATATATATATATTATATTATAATATATATATATATATATATATATATACATATATTACTATATAATATATATATATATATATATATATATATATTTAGTTGTAATGTTTGTATATAAATAAATGTATTTTTAAATTTTTCTTCTTTCTTTATCCCTTGGACTAATATCAATTTTGGTGACAAATATTAATATATATATTATAATATTAATATATATATAATATATATATATAATTATATATATATATATATATATATTATATGATATATAGTATATATATATACATATACACGTGTGTCAGTAGACAACATGGAGGCGAAGGAGGTAGTTGATAAGTATTACTTCATCTGAGGGAGCCAAATATTTGGGGGTTTCACTAGTTGCTTAGGTATCGCTAAATATTTGAGAAAAAGAGTTAAAAGCATATTTAGAGGGTGAAGAGGCATTTACTCTACATAAACCTGTAAGAAAAAAATTTCCTACACGGAAAACCATATCTTCGCAGCTCGATAGCATATGGCAGTTAGATTTATCGGAAATGATTAAATACAGCTCTTATAATGAAGGCTTTCAAATATATATTTTACATTGACGTATACTCTAAGATACTTGTTGGTTGAAGCAATAAAAGAATAAAGTCAGCTACAATTGCGATTGCTGTACTGAAATTATAGGAGGACGAGCGGAAACACCTAATTCATTTTGACAGATTCAGGATGGATTCAGAGGGCGAGAGTTTTCAGGAGCTGCTCGGGAGTATGGGTACAAGCTATTACATTACATTTCGTAAACAAAGCGGCTATAGTTGAAAGAGTCCAGCCCGTACTATTAAAGAGCGCATTGCATAGAATTTACTAAATGAATACTTTTATATATTGATAGTACTGGACGATCTGGTATTTCTTATAACAGGAGTTACCATAGAAACTATAAGTCAACTCTTTAGATGTCAAAAATAAGGCCAGTAGAACTCACTTACATGATAAAAGGAAATAAAATAAAATAAAAATTCAGGAATAAAGGTGAATGACTATGTAAGAGTATCTCGAACCGAAGAAAGGTTTAGAAAAGGATATGAATCCGGTTGGACTACGGAAGTTTTTAAAGTTCACAATATCAACCCATTCATCGTGAAGTAGTTTAAGCTATATTTATCTGAAAGATTTAAATGGTGAAAAAAATAAAAGGCGGATTTATAACAGGAAAATACAAAAGTAGGTTCAATCCTGTAGATCAATGAATTAAAATTGAAAAAATATAGCTCGAGAGGAAAAGGGAAAAATACACATATCTGGTGAAATGGTAGGGATACTGCTAATTTAATCTTATAATATGAAAGCAAGTGAAGTTAAGAATTATTAATCAGTTGTCATTATAATCATGGAGAGTGTAAGATCACTTTTATATAACTCTCCCGTCTTCAGCCTCCTTGGATTTACATCCGATAATAAACTCTCAGATTTTACAACTGTGTTAATGAATCCTATACAACTTAAAGGAGGCATAAGAAGTAGGATTTATGTGAATGATATTAAATACGGACATAGAAATTCCTCACAATTCTATTCTGGAGTGTGTACAGAAGTGTAGATATGTGTTGAAGTATATTAAAGTGACAAGATACTCGTGATCTGCTAGGTCCAGGATTGGCACAACAAGAATCTTTGAAGAAATTTTACTTTGGGCGAATGGTTCAAATTTTAGTGTGCGCTGCATTTCATTCTATTTAAACGTTCTCTTTTGATATGAGTCTATGTGTAAGGACTGGTATACAAACTGAATGCGCCACCTATGAGATAAAGTAAATAATACTTAAGATCAAAAGTAAGTGTAAACCTACGAGACCGTCGTGATATGTTTTTTCTCAGACGTTCACCATGGCAACGTAAACATATCCGTAAACGTGAATGCTGAGCTGGATATACTTCATGATATCCCTACTATGTTGAAGAGGTTTATACTATCTGTGGAGAATAAACCTTGACTTGGGCATGAACAAAAGACGAGCAGACCGATGTACTGCATTACATGTTACCCCACCGAGATGCGTCAACCACCAGGTATCGGCTTATGTATATACAAGATATAATTGATCACATATGTAGGTAATAATAAAGCCTTTTTAAGAGTAGTATTTTCCAAAGAGAGAAAGTTATAACATTTCTATGTGTCATTATCTCCTCTGATGATCAAGATTTTGACTCTGGTACGCGTGCATTATAAAGATGTAGAAGGAAATCCTTTCCCCTTTACATACGGCACATTGTTATGCAAAGTTCATATAAGAAGAAAGCAATCAGTAATTACATGGATAATGGATATATATAAGAAGGTGTATCAGATATATTTTTCTTCCTTAAAACTCTCACAGTGTAAGATAGTATTAAGAAGATACTCCTGTTAATAAGGACGAAGAAAGGGTATCAGGGGAACAAAAATGCAGAGGGGGTATGGCCTTGGTGGATTTTTTGCAACTATGGAGAAGTGCAAGGCCTCTACTCAGGAAAGGTGGGGAATATATAGGTAAAAAAGCTATAAGAACAGGTTTGTCTATTATTCAACGATTGATGGCAGGAAATAATGCCGTACGCAGTTAAAAAGACTATAGCCGATGTTCAGATGAGATGTGATGATGTTAAACGAAAATAAGACGTAAATATGTCAGGACAAGGTCGAGGGATCAAGAAGATTGTCATAAAGAAAAAGACTAAGCGGAAAAACCCTAAAGAAAAAGTTATTGATGTATTTGCTATTAATACTACTGAATAACTTTATACGATGTGTGTATAAAGTAAGGTTTTTTCATGAAAATGTTCATTATACGACCAGAACTCGCACATACAAGATGCATTTCCTTCATCCTTCTAATCCTGATTGTTGTAAGAGTGAATTGGATCTCTTCTCCATGAACCCTACACAGATTAGCGTTAGCGAGTCCAACTTTATCAGTATTAATCCTCTGCATTCAATTACCAATACAGATTGTCTCTAGAGTTAATATTCCAGCAACTGTCTGATCAGTACTTAGATCCTCTAATGGTTTTTATTATGTAAAAAACGAAATTGACAAAACCTAATGGTACAGATCTTCCTTCGGGTTGACCATATAGTATATACTGAATCTAATTTCCTGTATACATGTTTCACTCAGGTTGAAGTCTATCTTAACGGAACTTCACTAGGTGCGTCAGCGGCTAATTATCCTTCATAGAAGCTATATAGAACTTTGTAATATTCAGACGACGTACAAACAATCTCATCTCAGTCATGTGTTTTTATAGTTTCCAAAGATGAGCTGCACATATAGATAAAGGCAGCTAAAGTCAAAAAATAATAATAACTTATTAAGTTTTTACGGTCGATTAAATGGCGATATCTTCTCTCAAGAAAGACCTCATTCTCATTGTACGATATGAATCATTTTATACGGTCAAATCTAAATTTGCTCTAAAATAAAAAGTAGGCTACATGCTACAGCGTATGTCCAGAAGCCTGTTTTCAAAAGCTGTTGGAGGCTTATCTCTATGTTAGAAAAGTGAAATTATCACCACAGCGACATTTGGAAATTGAAAATTTGCTTTTGAATACTACAGCAAAGTACCCTATTAAGAGAGTTGAAACCAGATATTTAATTTCACTCAAGGATTATTGAGTATCAATATCCCTAACATTGTGAACGGAATTTACCACAGAAAGTAATAATAGGGATGTGGGAACATGAAACCACTCTGGGATTATAAAAAGTCAACCTATAAATTCATCACCTTCGACTTAGGGGTAACAGTTTAACATGTGAATTGGCTCCTACGACGTGATTATGAAGTTTCTACACGGAGACCTATTCCTGTACTCGTCTTTTACGACTTAATAGTAATACTGGTATTATGTAATGAATAGTGGCAGGTTACATCTTGAAGAATACGCAAAGAAATAGTATTTATATGCCTATGAATCTTACTGCAGACTTATCAGCTTGTAACACAATTATTTAAACATTTGAAAAGGGCTTAGACCAAGTAGCTTTTTTGATCAACTCACAATCACACCATCACTGTAGTGGTCCTAATCTTGAGCATCTCAACTTCATTGAAATTGAAGAGTACGCAGACGTACTTTTGATTATTAAGATGAATGAAGAGGAAATTAAAATCGGTGTTAAAAATGAACATCGCTTTTTAGGGGTGTTCGCTATTAACGAAATAAACTCTGTAAGGTTGAGAATGATACCTGCTTCATATTCAATACATTGCCTCGTCACATCACTTCAACAGGACATTGGATTTCCGTTTATAGAGCAAAAAACGACGCTGTTCACATAATTGATTCTTGACTTTAAATGTCTCTTGAATAGTCTTTAGACATCATTATTTTAAAAATTATAATAATGTTGAATGTGGTAAAAACTATGTCTTCCTGTTCAAGCCCTTAATATCTAATTATGTGGAGTCTATTGTAATTATTTCATTATATGTTTTTTTTAAATAATTAATTATTTAAATAATACTTGTATACATCAATTTTCTATAGACTATTAAATGTCAAGATTTTATAGTTTAATTATGTCATCAAATGCTTTAAAATGAAAAATGCAATTTTAATACCCCTAAAACTCGTATATATACAATGATATCATATTTTTCGTTCGCGCGATAATATTGCGTCTGCGGACGCACGCGGCGGCGGTTGCGAAATATTGCGCCCTGCGGCGCTACGCGCGGCGGTAAATATTGCGCGCGGGGCACGCGGCGGTTCGCGGCGGGGTTCACCTGCGACGCGACTCGAAACGTTTACTGCCCAAATGTGTAACTCTTTAGATATGTATTCATATGCTATAAGTGTTATAAAATACTAACTCATAGTAGGAATCATTCGTAGCAGTTGTAATAAAACACAATCGATTCCTCATACCTTATTACTAGGGGTTAGACACCCATGAGTATGGGCTATTCTGGCTCAGGGGCTTTAGAAAAGGCTTGAAAATGTGGCACTCAGTGCCATTGGCACTCACGTGCACTATGTGGCACTCACTTGGCACGCATTGGCACTCACTTGGCACTCATTGGCACTCATTGGCACTCCTTGGCACTCCACTGACACTCACGCTGGCACTCATCTAATACTCATAGAACAGTAATAGAACATCACTAGATACTCTACGGTGATTGGGAAACCATCAAAGCCAAAAAAAGGCTACAAGTCAAAAAAGTTACAAATGCCAAAATTGTACATGGAATAGCAAAGGGTTGCCGTAAAAAATAGGCTTGTCGAAAAAATTAAGGAGACAAATAAATTAGGGTGGCCAAAATTGACCCATGGAAGACAAAGGGTAAATGTAAGTGTCTATGGGAAAATGTAAGTGTCATAGTGAAGTGTATAAGTTTCATAGTGAATGTGTGTATAATGTAGTGTGTGTGTTGTGTGTGTGTGTGTGTGTGTGGTGTGTGTTGTATGTTGTGGGTGGGTAGGGGGGTTCAGTTAGATAGATCATACATGCGTTCTAAGTTAGGAAGAAATATGTGACGGTGACACGATGGCAAAAAATAGGCGTGGGCCAAAGATGACCCATGGTATATATGCAGGGGTCAGGCGAAATATATGGTCAAACAGGTTAAGACATAAAGGGCTAAGCCCCTAAAAGAAGGACAAAATTACCGTGGGCCAAAATATGACGCCATAGGTCGAAAAAATTAGGTGGGTACGGTAAACGGTTCGCTGAACGCACAGTTTGGCCAACCTTCTTCGAAGGGTTGCCAAAAAATTATGGTTGCCGAAAAAATGGGTTGCTAAAAAATTAGGGTTGCCAAAATTAGGGTTGGACAAATAATTACCGTGGGTCAAAATTGACCATGGAAGACAAAGGTTTGGTCGAAAAGGTCACGTTCAAAAAAGTAAAGCCCAAAAACGGTACGGCAGGTAAAATTTGGCTCAAAAAAAGTAA
>JABUQX010010596.1:15000-17589 GCA_015478945.1 Trachelipus rathkii
TTCTCGGGCTCTACTCATCGTTGGGGTATCTTAGAATCTTTCTTCAAAGAATATACTGTCAAAACACTATGTGGGACAAGGTGCTCAGCTCGAGCAGAAGCTTGTAAAAGTATAAACAAAGGTTTGGAAGCTATTGTTAAGGCTTTAAACTCTATATCTGAAGATATAGATGAGAGACCAGTCATTCAGCAAGAGGCAAAGGGAATTTTGAAAATATTGAGTTCCTATGAAATATTCTTTATGTCTGTAATATGGGAACCAATACTTGAAAGATTTGATTCTGTAAATAAAAAATAGCAATCTGAAGATATGGATGTGACCACCGTTATTAATTTGTATAACTCTCTGTATAACCTAGTTATAAAATTAGCTCATTATAAACCTACAAAATTGTCAAAGAACAATGAAAAAATCTTTACACAAAAGACATCAAGAATGTATCAAACTAAGATCTGAGAAAGAAGAAAATTATCAATATGCGATTCAAGCAAGCTTCAATACTATATTAGATAAACTGTCAACAGAATAAGTAATTAAAAAAAATCTATCGATCCGACTTAGAAGATTTTGGAGCAGAATGCATTCATTTAAAATGTTTGCTTTTAGAAGAAGGTAATGCCAGTCAAACCTTATCAAAATTAAACAAATATTTATATTAAAAGCCTTCATGATATATATCCAAATCTGAATATTGCTTTAAAATTGTTTTTATGTACTTGCGACAAACTGCTCAGCTGAAAGATCATTCTCCACACTTAGAAGGGTTAAAAATTATTTACGTTCGTCCCAGTCCCCAACAGCATTTAGTTCATCTTGCTGTACTTGTTATTGAAAATGATTTCACCGTAAAATTAGATTACGAAGATATTATTGACAAATTTGCTAACGAAAAGGCAAGACGAAAACCTGTAATGAATAATTATATAGTTAAGTAAAGCTATTGATGCCTTATAATTATTGTTATAAAGCCCTTGATTGCTATAAAACACTTTAAAAATAAACTTTTTATTAAATATACACTATAGAATCACAATTATGAAAAAATCACAAAACAAATATAAATGCACAAATAAATTGTTAAATTTTCAAGCTTTCGTTCCTGAGGGCATGGGAATCTTATCAAGAAGATACGATGGTGGTAAAGGAGAGAAATTTTTTTGCGAAAATCCTGAAGATAATTTTTTTTCAAGTTGGTTATTAAGGATTGGAAGAACGATGAGGTATTCAGTGCGGTGTTCAAAATCACCGGGAAGGCTGTTTAAGTTTGGAATGTTCTTAATACAATAAGATTCTGCTATTTTCCTGTAGTTATGATTATTGATATGTGCTATTGCTGATATTTGTGAGATGTTCACATGGTGGTTTTATGTAGAGCAGTGCACAGTTAGGGGGGAGTTTTGATTGTCGATGTGGAGGTCATAAGTGTGTTGATATTTTTGTCTAGTAAGATTGTTGGTTTCTCCTATATAAACAAAGTCGCAGCTACTACAGGGTATCCTGTACACAACTTGTTCAAAGGGAGTGAGATTTGGGGGGCGCAGGATTTTTTTGAGAGAGGTTATTGGAAGGTACAAGAGTAAAAAAACTGCTATTCAATTTACTATAGAAACCCCCCAAAACAATCCACTCCCTTTTTTAGACACCATCATACACACCAACCTTGCCCATCATCTACACTTCAGTGTATACAGAAAACCCACCTCTCAACCATGCTACATTCTCTGGTTTTCTGCCCACTCTAAACACACCAAAATAGCTACCCTTTCCTCTTTATACTTAAGAGCCCTAAAAATCTGTTCACCCCCCTTTTTGAACATGAACAACTTCCTTTGCACCACATTCACCAAATTGATATACCCCAAGCACATACTCCATCTTGCTTACAAAAAAGCTAAACTAAATTTTTACAATAACACCCCCAAACAAACCCCCACTACAACTTTTCTCCCCATTCCAACCATAAAGATAAAAAAACTCCTCCCTAACATTACTCTTGTACCTTCCAATAAACCTCTCCCTCAAAAAAATCCAGCACCCCCCAAATCTCACACCCCCTCTGAACAAGTTGTGTACAGGATACCCTGTAGTAACTGTGACTCAGTTTATATAGGAGAAACCAACAATCTTACAAGACGAAAATATCAACACAATTATGACCTCCACATCGACAATCAAAACTCCCCCCTAACAGTGCACTGCTCTACACAAAACCACCATGTGAACATCTCACAAATATCAACAATAGTACATATCAATAATCATAACTACAGGAAAATAGCAGAATCTTATTGTATAAAACATTCAAAACATTTTTTAGTTTTTTTTTTTTTTCATTAAATGTATTTTTAAAAATATAAAGAGGCTAATATAATATTTCATTTCAGTATTTTCATTTTTCAAATATGAGGATACTTGAAATTAAACAAATATTCCATTATGGTTTATAAAATAGCAGAACTACCTTTCTCTTATATTTTATCAATCGTTTTCGTTACAATTTACAGTAGGTTAAGCGGCGCACGAAAACGCGAAAGCGTTTCACGATAAAAACAGAAACGCTGCACCCACCTGAACTGAACGAAGTACACG
>JABUQX010010597.1:25000-27080 GCA_015478945.1 Trachelipus rathkii
CAATTAAAGAATTAATTACTTTATGTAGGAAAATTGTAGGTCATTTTAGTAGATCACCAATTGCTACAACTAAATTAACGGAAATTCAAAAATCTAATTTGTCAATACACAAGCTTATCCAAATGTGGGATAACAAGATGGGAATCATCATATTATAATGCTGCAAAGGATCATATGCGAAAAAAATTTGCAATTATTATAGATTCGAAAAACATCTAGATATTTAAATGCGATTCACGTGGAAGCTAATGAGAAATATAATTAGATGCTACAACCATTTGAAGAAATTAACTAAAAGAGCGAGTGATGATGATGTAGATATATCTTTTTGTAATACCTGCAGTTAATGCATTCGCAAAAATTTTACCAAAAACCTTGGAAGGATAAGGCGGTGTAAAAACTATGACCCAAGAGAACTTTAAATTCTGTTAACGAACGTTTTGGTACCATTAAGAGAAGAAACTTATGTACTTGCAACAGTTTTAAATCCACAATACAAATTAGCTCCCTTTGAATTAATTGATCAGAATACCAAAATTTTATGCTCAATAGAAGAAGTAAAACTTTATAAAAGCTAAAGAAAATATTCTTTAAGTTCAGATTCTGATGAACAAATGATGATCAAAATGATCAGTCTTAATACAGATTCACAAGAAGAATCTGAAAATGAAACGGCAAATATTGAGAAGGAAACACATTCAAATTTTCTGGAATGCTTTGATGACATCTACAAAAAAAAAATCGTTAGAAAAAAATGAAGAATATTCGATACAATCAAACCAAATGGAACTGATCAAAGGAGAAAAAATTTAAAATGCAAACGTAGAAGAAGCAGTGAGAGAAAACAACATGAATTAGAAAATACTATTCAAACTACCTATGGAATTTAATTATATTTTGCAGCACCACTAATGGAACGAAAATCGGATGCTGATCTACCGTTATGGTGGAAAGAAAGAAAAGCTATTTTATCCTGATATGCATCTTACCTGAATCTAGGAAATATCTCTGCTCTGCTCCACCTTCAAAGGTATTTTGCAAGAGAATGTTATAGACAAAGCAGGAAATATTTCTACAAGTAAAAGGAATCTAGTCTTTCTCCAACACTAGCTGATCAGCTCCTGTTTCTTCCTCATAATTTAAGAGCATTTGATTTTAAATAATACAGGAATTTGCTCTTAAATAGCGATGAATACAACTATTTCACTTTCCTTTCATTGACTTTGCGCTTAATAATATAATTTAATTTCTCAAAAAATTCTATTGTGTTACGCTATACAGTATTGATAACAGCTGTACATGCCTATAGTATATATAATATACTATAATTATATATATATATATATATATATATATTATATAATATATATATATATATCTATATATATATATTATATATATATATATAATATATAGTATATATATAATATAATTATATATATATATATGTATAATATATATTCAAATGTTAGTTTGTTTAAAACTTAAAGCTCTTTAATAATTATAGATAAGGATACACGCGTACTAGTCAACTAATTTTTTAGTCTTTTGCAGATATGGCATAAGTTTAAAGTTTCTTTTACCAATTCATTTTACCTATTTCTGTATTGCATTTTTTAAACCTAAATGCCGCACAAGCGTATTCAGGAGTTGGATGACCTGGCAATTTTAAGAAAAAAATCTGTTTTTAAGTGTTTATCAAAATGCGTTAGTGCAATCTAGTAACAAATGTGGTCATACTAGGCCTGATTCATATTATTATCATATTAATTATAAGTTTATAATATTAAGTTATTAGTTTTGACTTAATATTTTAATCACTACAACAAAAAAAATCACTAAAATAATTTTTTTTACATTTTTTGTATGAATCAGTTCTTCTAAATAAATTTTATTTCATTAAATGTCTCATTATTACTTTTCATGAATTTTAACTAATTTTTATTTCACAAACTACCTTTTAAATAATATAGGTCTGTCCGGCCGGAAAGCGCGACTAGTGTTCTCCGCCGGAAGCCGGAGATCTTTAAAGGCGGAACCTTCCGGCCAAGCCGAGCCGGAACCGGAGTCCGGTGCATCC
>JABUQX010010598.1:0-5000 GCA_015478945.1 Trachelipus rathkii
CGGTAGTACTTCGTTCGAGAAGTTATCGGAATGGGTGTTTAACCGTTTTCCGCATTTATCGTGAAACTAACTTTCGCGTTTTCGTGCGCCGCTTCAATATATATATATATACCTGCATATATATATGCTGTAATATATATATATATATTTATATATATAACATATATATATATACTATAACTATATATATATATATATAACATATAACATATAACTTATATATACTTAACGCCTTACCATATGTGACGTCGCATTGGTTACATTTTTGGTTTAGGACCCTGCTAGTTTAGGTCATGATAAGTTTTGTTAAGTATACACAAAGTAAATCTATGTGTACTGAAAAATCTTATCATAACCTGAACGAGTAGAGACCTAAACCGAAGCCTAACCTCTCTCTTTCTTTTCCTAAATATATATATATATATATATATATATATATATATATATATATATATATATATATATATATATATATATATATATATATATATATATATTTATATATATATATATATATATATATATATATATATCACTTATACATACATATCTTTATATATATATAACATACCTATAACATATATATATAATTCTTGCTGCTGCTCATATATATATATATATATATATATATATATATATATATATATATATATATATATATATATATATATGGAAACCTTTTTTTGTCTTCTGGAATTGGGGAAAACATATTTAAAAAAAAAACGATAATCTTAAAAATATTGATTTTTCGCAATACTGAACTAATCTACACAATCACCCAAACAACTTTTCTATCAAAACCCCTATTCTTGTCAAAGATGCCCGGAGTAGTATGGGGTAGGATCCTACATCATGAAATATACCCGTTATAGATGTCTAACCCTATGTTATAAAGTATAGGGAGTCGATTGCCGTGGTTTATAACTGGATCCTGGCATTCCTACCATGGTTTAGTACTCCAGCCCCCTTTTCTAATGCTTCTAGCATGGTATATCGTATGTCACGTCAAATACCCGATAAAGGTTTCTAGCCCTATGTTATAAGGTATAGGGAATCAAATACCGTGGTTTATAACGGTATCGCAGCACTCCTAATATGGTTTAATATGAGTTAGTACCCCTAAACTTTTTTCTAATGCACCTATGCAACTTTTTTATTTCTCGAGTTACAGGCCCGAGCTTGGTGTTGACTAGTATGTTTTGAGGTATGCCGAGTTGATTTCCGAGGTGTTTGAGGGAATCGGAGCATGCGCTGAGGTATTAGTGCGGTGCGGAGCACCGCTCCCGAGTTTATTGTTGACTAGTATGTTTAGTTTTTTTTATTTTTTCAAGGATATGTCCCGAGTTTGGTGTTGACTAGTATGTTTAGAGGGTCTGCGAATCGATTCCCGGTATTACCGAGTGGATCGGAGCAGTCCTTAGGGCATTTGGCACCGGTGTTGCGGTGCTCATGTATATATTTTTTTAAGGTTTTTAAGTTTTTTCTAGTTAAGGTATCCATTTCAAACTTGCCACCGTGGTTGATGAAGGTGCTGCCTGCCTGGCCCTGAGGTTTCACGCCGCCACGTCCAAGGAGGGGAGGGGGTCTGAGCCCCCAAAACCAGGAAAAGGACTTAGAAGGTTGAAATTTGGTGAGTAGATAGAAGAGAACGAATGAAATAGAGTAGTGAGTTTAAATTAAGTGCCGGAGCACATGAACCGGAGCCGGAGCTGATACCGGAGCCAGACTGGAATTCTGGCTCTAGTCACATATTGAGTCAAAAGAGGTGGGCTTATATACGTTTTTAATGGTGTAGAGCTCATTTCTGAGGGTTTCAACCAGAGCTGCGGAGTCGTAAAATAAATTTTTCGACTCCGACTCCGACTCCGACTCCTTAAATTCAAATTTGGATTTTCGACTCCGACTACCGCTCCGACCCACTTAAACCAAAAAATTTCGACTCCGATCCGAACTTCCGACTTCCACTTAAAACAAAATTTTCCGACTCCGGACTCCGATCAGACTCCACTCAAACAAAATTTTCGACTGACTCCGACTCCGACTCCGACTCCAGGAAAATTGCACGACTCCACGACTCTGACTCAGCTTAGTGCTTACAGAGTTACAGTAAAACATTTTTTTTGTTTCAACTATTTTTTTTTTCGCTTGCTTTTGAGAATAAAAAAATATACCACTTTTCCAATGAATCTAATCTCCAAATGCTATACGGTAAAGTACCGTAAAGACAAAGATGCAGGCGCAACACATTACAAACAAATATATTTCAGTTTCGGAAACAAATGTATAACGTAATTATAATGCAAATAATTTTTATTTTTATTATAAAACAGCCATTATAAAATTAACAGTTTAATACTTTCAGTCTCAAGTGTACTTAAAAAGTTAAAATCATATACTTAATTTATATATATATATATATATATATATATATATATATATATATATATATATATAATATATATATATATATATATATAATATATATATATATATATATATATATATATATATATATATATATATATATTGGTTTAATATTAATAGCGGAGTGAGGCAGGGATGTGTTATGTCTCCTTGGTTATTCAATTTTTATATGGATGGGTTATGAAAGAATTAGAGATGGGGGTGGCAGGAAATGGTGTTAGAATAATGGAGAATGGAGGTGAGTGGAGGGTGCCCTACATATTATATGTGGATGATTTGATTTTGAGTGGTGAATCTGAAGAGAGTTTGAGAGGATTGGTAGAGAGATTTGGCAGGTTGTGTAAAAGGAGGGGTTTGAAAGTAAACGTAGATATCAGAGTAAGGTTTTATGGTTGTGAGTGAGGACAGTCCTCGGTGGTGAAGTTATGTTAGATGGTGAACAGCTGGAACAAGTGTATGAGTTTAAATATTTAGGATATATGTTAGATGAAAAGGGAACGGATGATGCAGAGTGTAGTAGGAAAGTTGTGAATGACAGGAAGGTGGCTGGTGCAATTAAATCGTTGGTGGATGTGAAAGGACTAAGTCTTGAGTGCGCTAGGGTCTTACATGAGGTATGTTGTTACCTGTGTTAATGTATATAGTGAGAACTTATGGCTGGAATAAGAATGTAATAGATCTATAAAGTTCAATGTGTTCCAAATGGATAATCTTAAAGGCGTTTAAGGTGTGAGAAGAATTAATAAAATGAGGAATGAACGCATTGAGAAGTTTTGTGGTGTGAAGAAAGGGATAAATGAGAGAATAAATGAAAGTACGTTGAGATGGTTTGGTCATGTGGAAAGGATGGATGATAGTCGGTTGGTTAAGCGGATGTATTGGTGAGTGTGTTGGGAATCGACCGGCTGGGAGACCGAAGAAAAAGTGAATTTGAGTCAATAAAGGAATATGTCTGGCAGGAGAGAAAATGTTGAGTTTTAGAGGCGAGAAGAAGGTGTATGATAGGAGAGAATGGCGGGTTTTGTGAGGGGGTATGGTTGTGGCCCACCTGGGCCAAGGGATGAAACCCTACACTGACGATATGCCATAGTGAGGGTCCGTCGCGGTCCCATGAAGCTCTAGGTGGATTTCTGACTGCTTCGACGACGGTTGAGTTTCCTCTGTCACTAATATGTAGCGTATTGAGGTTGGTTATTCGTGTGATTGAGGGGGCGGTTAAGACTGGACTTTCTTCGACTTGTGTCCATCCTTCTACTACTTTTCTTTTCCGATGTATGTCACGCACCTTAACCCTCAGTCTTGGGGAAAAAAAGGAAGATGTGATGAATGATGATGATGATGATGATGAATGATGATGATGATGGATAAATATCTATATAATATCATATATATAATATATATATAATATATATATATATATATATATATATATATCTATATATATTATTTATATATATATATAATATATATTATATATATATATATATATATATATATATATATATAATATATATTACAAATTTTCAGAAACAAAATGAAACTTCCCTTTCCTAAAATTATAACGACATTTTTAATTAATAATAATAATAATAATAATAATAATATAATAATAACATAATAATAAAATAATAATAATAAATAATTAATAATAATAATAAATAATAAATAATTAATAATAATAATACTAATGATAATCAAAAAATTTCGACTCCGACTCCGACTCCGACTCCACTTACACAGGAATTTTCGACTCCGACTCCGACTGCCGACCCACTTGCAACAGAATTTTCGAACTCCCGACTCCGCCTCGACTCCTGGAAAATTGCACGACTCCACGACTCCGACTCCACGACTCCGACTCCGACTCCGCAGCCCTGGTTTCAACAACCCCAAATGAGTTTGAGGGTCCCCCTGGAGGGGGTCCGCATTGAAAAACGAAGAAAAGCACAGAGTGCAAGACAGAGAAGATGGAGGAAGGAGAAAGAAAAAAGGAGAAGAAGGAGTAAGAAAAAGTCTCATATGAGGGAGCAAATGAGACGGAGCATTGAGCCGGAGGCGGAGCCGGTGCTGGAGCAGGAGTTAGAAGAAAAACACAGAGTGCGTAACCGTAGAAGATGGGTAAAAATAAAAAGAAGTCTCTTATGACGGAGCAAATGATTCATTGGAGGTGTTGGTGCCGGCATCGGTGCGGAGCCGATGCAGTGCCGAGTTAGTAAACATGCATTTAGAACCATAATGTTGGTATGCTTATATATGTTTTTGGTGACGTAGAGCATGAATAACATAGTTTCAATGCTCTTAAAGGAGTCTAAGGTCTCTATTTGAGAGGGGGCCAAACCCTAAAAAGGGTTTTTGCCTTTAAAATGAAATTTTAAAGGGCAGTAAGCTAATAATACATAGACCTACGCTCTAGCAACATTCCTATGTTGCACAAAAATATGAAACTTACACTTAGTCATACACATTGGCTACCAAAATGTTGCACAAAATATGAAACTCAGTCCTACAATGTACATATGTATGACATTGAACATAGCGATTTCAAGTGACACTCTCCTATTCATTCACAATGGCTA
>JABUQX010010598.1:22500-58306 GCA_015478945.1 Trachelipus rathkii
CAGAGAACTACAAGGCCTGCGCAATGATGCTAACAATCCCCTTTTGCAAGATCTTTCATGAAGATAAAACTCAATGCGAAAAACTAGTTGTTATGAATATTCCAAGAATAACAAACAAACAAAAATATCGTTGAAATCTATCCATTCTTGAGCCTAAAGATTACTATCGTGTCCTTATTTATATTCCGTTCATTACACATTTTATATCTGAATTGGAACATGGATTCTTACGAAACACTGATATATTTAAAGGATTTTCAAGTACTATTTTCATCATTAAATTTCCTTCCAATGTCCAGTGAGAAGAAAAGGGATTTGAGAGTTCTTCCAGAAGCGTTTGCTGCAGATTTCGACCAACCTCCTTCGGATGTAATGGCAGAGTTCAAATTATATAGGAAAGGCCAAAATACCGATCTGCCATATAAGATTGCAATGGATGCCCTATCTACATGCTACAGTTACATTGCTGTAAACCCTCGCAACTATACATGCATCAACTGAAACACCTGAAAGAACCTTTTCTACCTTAAGAAGAACTAAAACTTACTTGAGAAATATATCACAAACCAGGCTGAATGGTCTTGCACTGCTATCGTCCATTCACCGAGAAATTCAAGTGAACGTAAATGAAATAATAGACGAGTTGGCGAAAAAAAAAAACGAAAACTCGATTCAGTTCTGTAAGTAATGGACAATCTGTAAAGTTTTGTCGACTAATTTATACAGTCTAAATTGGTCAAAGTATTATAAATATATATATATATAAATAAACTAATATATATAATATATATAATATAATATTATATAATATAATATAATATCAATATATATATAATATTTAAATAATATATAATATATATATATATATAATATAATATAATATAATAATATATATATATATATATAATATATATAATATAATATATATATAATATATATAATAACAGCTGTGATATCATTATCTTCGGATCTACCACTACAGCTTATTTTCACGCCAGAGCCTTCGTACCTACCTTCAGCTGCCACCAAATCACTTACGTTGCTAACACGTAAAATTACCTCCTCCTCCTCCCCTCCCACACACGCTCTTTCTTTTCCATTGGGCTTCAATAACTTTTTTCTTATAGTTTAATGTTTTCACTCAGAGTAAGGAATCATGTTTTACATCATTGTTTTATTTCCTCTCTACTAAATTTTTCAGATGCATCCCCTGAACGAAGTACGCAATTCGCCTTAAAATCGAATTCTGACACACTCGATTATCAAACATTGCTAATAAAGCAGATCTTTTTCCACCACTTTTTTTTTTTTAATTCCGCGGCAATATTATGTTGATGTGTGTAGGATTTAATTCTTTGAATCTGGGTCGCTTTGTTGTCTCCGCTTTCCTCACTACTCTCTATCAAAACTTTAATCCCTCGCTCCTTTCCTATTATCGTCTCTCCTTCCAGCAATGTTATTCACATATAAAACACTCGCTTAAATCAGACATTACATTCCAACTTATATATTAAAAACAATATGAGCTTTAGAGAAGTTATTTACTCTCGTCTTTCTAGATAAACACTTGAAACACTAACCTGAAGTCGAGTGTATACTGATAATTGGGACTCGCATACTTTTATTTCTATCGACTCCACCATGCATTTGCCAGATACGTAAATAAAACAATATATATATATATATATATATATATATATATATATATATATATATATATATATATATATATATATATATATTAGTAATATATATATATATTTGAAATAAAAACTAAAATGTATGAGAGAAACTAATTTATGGCATGCAGTCTAGTAAACATTAAATGCTCGTTTCTCGTATAACTCTGAAAATAATTTTGTTCTGCAAAAATTCGGAGTAGAACCTTGTTTATAGAGAAAATTATTTTGAACAATTTATCCAGGGTGTATTCTAATTATACCTATGAACCTTTGGATCTGACTAAACATGCTAAGCTGGGGAAATCAAGTTTAATGAACATAGGTTGAGAAATGTACGGTTACGGAGATAATAGATATCGTCCTTTGTAAGTCTACATGATACATTGGAATTGGAGGATGGGCGAACGTTTGGTAGGCATGTGTATACCCTCGATGTCCGCATGGTAACAGCTGTAAAATTGTGACAAATTGTAAAATTGTATATAATTGTAGACGCTTGGCAACGGCGGGTATGGAGGTATCTTCTCCACCTGTAATGGTACAATACATGTACGTATTACAGAATACCGGTAATTACTCTAATTACTCAGACAATGGTGAGTTATCCTTACCATGAACAGGCAGACATGTTACTAACTTATGGGTGTGCGAATGGGAACTACCGTCAGGCATTAAAATTGTATTGTATTGGACCACGTTTTCTAATAAGCGAAAACCACATCACACGACCTTCGCCGCCATCCTTCGGGAGGTCCGTGAAAGCGGACGCTAATTACCACTCCCCACAGGCTGACCATAGATGGTCCCGTGTTGATCATATACCAGAGGGGGAAGACTCTATTTTTCAAGGATCGACGCGTCAGCTCCAGAACCCTTGCCCGCTGCCAATTAAGGTGTCTTCATCGGACCGCCTATGGAAACGTACTAGGCGATGAAGGTATGAATAATCCCTATCATACAGGCTCTAGCAGACGTCTCTCCGAAATGACTATTTACCGCGCTGTCATGACATTCGACATTAAGTTCATTTCCCAGACCGCAGGAGCTTACAATGTGGGGTCATGGTACTCACATGGAATCACTCTACACAGATGAACAGCAGTCCTTCGGATAGAATATATATACTAATATAATATAATATATAATAATATATATTATAATATATAACGCATATATTATAATGAAAATTATAACGCAATATTTTATAATTTAATGATAAATTTTGTACATATAGAAAAGATAATATATAATAACTATACTAGAAAAGAAATCTTAATTCAAATTATCATATATCAAATTATATCTCTCTTTCTCATTACCTAATATAATATATATATATAAATCTATAATAAATATATATAATATATATTATATATATATATTTATATATATATATATATATATATATATATATCATCCGAAGGACGCTTCATCTGTGTAGAGGATCCATGAGTACCATGACCCCACATTGTACTCCTGCGTCTGGGAAAGAAACTAATGTCGAATGCCATACACGCGGTACATAGTCATTTCGGAAGAGACTCTGCAGAAGCTGTAATTGATAGGGATACATACCTTCATCGCCTAGTACGTTCAAAGCGGTCCGATGAGACACCTTATGGCAGCGGGCAAGGGTTCTGGAGCTGACGCGTCGATCCTTGAAAAATAGAGTCTTCCCCCTCTGGTATATGATCAACACGGGACCATCTATGGTCAGCTGTGGGGAGGTGGTATTAGGCGTCCGCTTTCACGGACCTCCCGAAGGATGGCGGCGAAGGTCGTGTGATGTGGTTTTCGCTTATTAGAAAACGTGGTCCAATACAATACAATTTTAATGCCTGACGGTAGTTCCCATTCGCACACCCATAAGTTAGTAACATGTCTGCCTGTTCATGGTAAGGATAACTCACCATTGTCTGAGTAATTAGAGTAATTACCGGTATTCTGTAATACGTACATGTATTGTACCATTACAGGTGGAGAAGATACCTCCATACCCGCCGTTGCCAAGCGTCTACAATTATATACAATTTTACAATTTGTCACAATTTTACAGCTGTTACCATGCGGACATCGAGGGTATACACATGCCTACCAAACGTTCGCCCATCCTCCAATTCCAATGTATCATGTAGACTTACAAAGGACGATATCTATTATCTCCGTAACCGTACATTTCTCAACCTATGTTCATTAAACTTGATTTCCCCAGCTTAGCATGTTTAGTCAGATCCAAAGGTTCATAGGTATAATTAGAATACACCCTGGATAAATTGATTTCAAAATAATTTTTCTCTATAAACAAGGTTTCTACTCGAATTTTTGCAGAACAAAATTATTTTTCAGAGTTATACGAGAAACGAGCATTTAATGTTTACTAGACTGCATGCCATAAATTAGTTTCTCTCATACATTTTAGTTTTTATTTCAAATATATATATATATATAATTATATTATATATATAATATATATATATATATATATATATATATATATATATATATAATATATTGTTTATTTACGTATTTCTGGCTAAATAGTGGAGTCGATAGAAATAAAAGGTATGCCGAGTCCCAATTATCAGTATTAACACTCGACTTTCAGGTTAGTGTTAAAACGATAGTAATTGGCTTGACTCTGAAGTTCAAATATTGCTTTGAATATACGTTTCAATATAATGTCTGATTTAATTGAGTGTTATATATGTAATAATAATTGAAAAAAAATATTGTTGGAAGGAGAGACGATAATAGTGAAAGAGCGAGGGATTAAAACTTTGCTAGAGAATAGTCAGAAAGGAGCAAACAACAAAGCTAAAAGCTACCTTGATTCAAAGAGTTAAACGTGTACATGGGAATGTTAAATGTCGAAAATCCTACACACATAAAAGATAATAATGCCGCGGCATTAAAGGGGGTGAAAAAAGATTTGCTTCTGTTAGCAATGTTCGACGATCGAGTGTGCCAGAATACGATTTTAAGACGAAGTACGTGCTTTGGGCAGGGTATGCATCTGAAGAATTTAGCAGAAAGGAAAGAAAAAATATATATATTGCAAAGCGTGATCCCATACAATGCCTAGAAACATTGAACTATAAGGAAAACGTTATTGAAGCCTCAAGGAAAAGAACAGATGCCTGGGGGGGAGGGTAAAGAAATAATTTTACGTATTAGCAACGTAAGTGATTTGGCTGCAGCTGAGGGTAGGTATCATGGCTCGTGCATGAATTTTTTTTATGGTACTTTAACTCAACGCAGTTGTGGTAGACCCGAATATGATGATGTCACAACAGCTATTAAATATATTTGTGATTACGTGGAGACGAACCAAGAGGAATGCCAATTTTCCTTAAAATATATACTCAAAGATTACAAAAGGTATATTCCCACCGATAAAACAATAAAAAACAGCTACTTAGTAAATATGGGGAAGACATCATAATCACTATCAAGTACAGCATTCAACCCATTATTGGCTTTCGAAATACCAGCTATACTCTTTTAACACCCAATTGGTACTAAGCAAGAAAGTAAAATAAAGACGAGGAGTGATACAGAATTGTTGAAGCAGTAACAGACATAAAATCCGAGAAGACATCATATCAAAGTTTTATGATAACAAATCTTATCCTGTATCAGACGATTTTCTCAATATTACAAGCGATATCCGTAAGTCGCTTCAAATTCTTTTGCAATCTATCAATGTGAAGAACAAATGCAGAGACAAAGACAAATTGAAAACCAAAATAGCCTCAATTTCACATGCAATCATCGCTGCTACTAGGCTAAACTCTTTTATATCACATGTTCAAGTTGGTTTAGGAACGTTCCTTTCTAGAAGATATGGTTCGAGAGATCTTTTCCGTGTGTTGTCTGCTTTAGGATTTTATTCTACGTACGAAGATGTCAATAGGTTCGAGATTTCAACCCTGGAAGATTCGAAACGAACTGTTATAGTTATATTCTCTCAATTATTCAATTATTTAACGCTGAAGTTAACATTGCAACAATAGACGGATACAACACATTTCATGCAATAGAGATATCCAGTACGTAACACCCTCCACTTCGGTTTCTTCAGGTGAAGGAATAGAAAGACTAGAAAGGATTCCAAGCGCTCTTGCTATTGAAGAATTTGATAATATTCCAATGAGTGTTTTTCAAAAAAAACAATAAAGGCAGGACTTGCAAACATAAAAGTAAAAAAATTCAAAGAAAAAGAATCCAGTTTAAAGCGTAATTCAACTGTTAACCAGCGACTTTAAATGGATTTTCAGCAAGTGGAAAGGCTTGCTTAATGTTCCATGTTGGGACATTGGACATTGTCACATCATTCAAGAATTACTCTAAATAGAATATATTGTGTTTACCTTTTGTTAATTCACAGTCTAGTAATTATGAAACTATATATACTCTACTTCTTACCGCAGCTGATAAATGCAAATCATTAAATCAAATCTATTGCTTCGTGACATTTGATCAACAACTTTATACCAAGGATCGTGATGTAATAGCTTCCAGCCTTGACAACTCTGGATTTAGTTCAGTAATTGTAATGTCTTTCTTGGGTGTCATTGGATACACTATGGATAAAAGTGGTTTAAAGGATTTGTTCAATGTTGTGTATGCTGCTGTCTCCACTAACAAAATGTTATCAGGATATGCCTATTCAAGAGCTTCAAGAGAACATATTTTGGTACATCTTAATTGGCCAAGGTTGTTTTATCTATGAAGAATATTTCCAAAGCGGAACAAACAGTAGTACAAAAAAGTTTTTCTCGAAGTTGGTGCTCCGTAATTTTTAGAGAAAATTAAAGAAGAACCTATCAAGTGTATCTTACGGAAACTCTCTGAACATTCACTTGAACTTGAGAAAAACGGAGCGACAGCAAAACTATGGGGACAATAATTTAACATGGTTACCTTAATAAAACAATTTATACAAGCTGAAAGAAGTGGAAATTGATTCTTGCATCTACAACGTGTTTAAAAGATGTTGCATTTTTTCATAAGCTGTCACTTTCTGTTTATTTACATGATATGTATAATATTAAGTCTAGATTGACTCCATTAGAACATGAACAATTTGTGACAAAAGGAATTTTAACCATTAGATGGTCTGAAAAATTTTGGTCTGGCATATGGACAGATATGACAATTGAACAAACCCTTATGCGATCGAAGAAGAGTAATGGTGGTTTGATTCATGGGCAGATATTTCTGACAGTATTCTGACAAAATGGACTCCTACAATGCTCATTATTCTTGATATTTCACAGTAGATTGAAGAATTCTATCATGCACCATTCGCTACAGCAGAACAACATGCAGATTCCAGGATCTCTCGAATATCAAGAGATGAAGATGTTCAAAAGTTTCTAGATTGGTTCGTTTTACTATCCTTTCCCTATTGGAGAAAATTTCATTTCCATAAGAATGGGGTACATGAAGACGAGAAGATTAATTGTTACATAGTTTACGAGATCGGGGTGTGTTCATTGACGAGCATAATTGGTTAAAACTTCAATACTGTTAAATATAAGAGGAAAAATCGAGTTATGCCTTTAAAAGGATTTACTTCAAAAGTAAGCATATACAATAAAGACATTCCTATTGACCCTGATATACTTTTCCATAGAAAATCACTCATGGAAAATTTTAATGAAGAGTTAAGGCATTATTTTTAATTCAAATTTGTCCCTTTTTGATGAAGTAGAAATGTGTAAAACGAGGAAATTGTTGCTTTTGGAGTTGTTTACTCCTGTAACCGAGAAAGTAAGTTTCGGTATATATTATGTGCATTGTCGACGGAGGATTTCTTCTTCTCCGAGTTGTCTGACATGTCAAAAAAACCCTCTCTTCTATCTTATCGAAATACGTTGACTACATAAAAACGTACCACAAAGAGAACGCCATCGTTGTTTTCGACGGATATGCTGGTAATATAGCTGCCAAAAAGTACGAAAATAGCTGAGCGTCTTTGACGAATAAAGAAAAATACTTCCGCAAATGTATCATTCGATGAGTCGATGTTAGCAACTATGCCTCAAAGGCAATTTATGTCGAACAGTAGAAGTAAAGAGCGACTCATCTCCAAGTTATGTGAGAAATTGTAAAGTGAATTTTTTTTTTGGTGTGAAACTATCTGTCGAGGATGCTGACTCTCTAATTATTAATACCGTTATTGAAGTGGCAGATAATTACAAATGTGTGGTGGTAGATGGGGATGGGGATAATACTTATAATATTAGCTCCATCTTGTGCAAATATTTATTTTCTGAAATCAAGTAAAGGAAAACAGAAAACAATGTATTATTCTATGAAGTTCAACTTCTCAAAAGAAATACAGGGTAACTTATTATTTTCAAACTACTTTAGTGGTTGCAACACATCATCAGCGTTTTTCAAACGCGTTAACTGTGTACTCTGAGCCCACCTTTAAAAACGATATAAATTTTAAAATAATAATAAATTATTAAACAATAATATATAACTCCATCCACATAAAAACATTAACAATTATTATATAAAAATAAGCCAACTTGTGGAAGGCTATTTTTAATTTTTGTTTTTAGAATGGTAATATGTTTAATTTAATGCTAACTACGTATGACTCACATACTCGGTGTGGGTGCTTATAATATATTATATAATAGTAGTATATATTACTGCATCGAGCAGATTTCTGTCAGATTGTCGATTCTTAATCGTACATCCTTTATTTTTTAATCTAACCATATTACTCTATTATAAATAAGGATTAAGTTGAACTCATCTAGTAATAATATACTAATATATATTATATAATATATATTACTATATTTATTTACTATATAATATTAAATAAATATTATATAATATATATTTATATAATATTATACTAAGCTATATATTATTATATATATATATATTCTTAAGATTATTAGTTAATAGCTTTATGCTAGTTGTTGGTTATTAGTCGTTAGTATATAGTTTTGAGTAGTATATTTAATAAAAAAACTATTATTTAAACTCGTATCAGTTATTTTATAAATATATTCTAAATAATCATTTAGTTCCTGTGGTGAACTGGACAGATCAGCAGAGAGAGAGAGATATTGAAGAGAGATAGAGAGTATGATAAATTAATAGAGTGTTAACGTGTGAGAGGAGGATAGAGACATTGATAAGATATCTAGAGCACAGGGAGTTGATCTGAAAGTAGTGGAGAGAGGAGTCATCTAGAGTATGAGATATGATCATATCGAAGGAGCGAGATTCTCCTGTAGGTCTAACATATATTACAAGTGTCGGATCCTGAGAGGGAGTAACAAGATGATGAAGAGGATTTTTAGTGTGGATATTGTGTATGAAGAAGAAAAAGTTATGAAGAGCTTCAGCTTTGTTACTACTGTTGGTCTATGAAAGTAAGTTTATTACTTTAGGAAATAAATCCCCTTAAAGATTACGCCTTTTTTCTTACATTTATAGACACAATAAAAGTAGAAATTATTGAATCGATTCTGGGATTCAGGGTTTCAGTAATTAACAAAATCTGTTCACAATTGCGAGATTTTTGTAATGATAGACTGACAATGGTTTTATTTTTCTTGCTTTTTTTCTTTTTTTTTTAAAGATATTAGTTAAAATTGATCTGAAATTTTTAAACTAATAAAGATTTTTTTTATTACTATATAGTTGAAAAATTTTTTTATAGCGTTTCTTCAATAGAAAGATGTTATTTCCCAAAAGATAAAAGTATTCTTACATACTACCTCTAATTTTAGTGAAAATGATCTATTTTATTAATCAAAGAATACAGAGTTCTTACATGTTTAAAATTTTACATAATAGCTATATTGTCTTTTTTTGCTTATCTCTTAGTCTTATTCGCAATCTTTAAACATTTTCTGCAGTTGTCTGTTTTTGTGTGTGTCGGTTTGCTTGTCGTTGTGTTTGCTTGTTTGTTCTTGTGTTGTTTTGTTTGGATTTGAAGTAAGACGTGAAAACCTTTGAAAATTTTTAACAATCTATATAGCGCGCAGTTTGTGTGCAGTGTATTGCTTTGTACAGCATCTGATCGAATGATGGTCGGGAGTAGATGTGGCGGGTGGGCGCAAGTCCGGGGTTATCTATTCGCACTTTGGCTAAGCAAAAATTCCGGTTGGAATACTTAGCTGATGTGCTAATATTATAGAGTTCGTGAAGTAATATCACTCATCTACTCTCAACTAAATTTTATTATAGTGTCCTGAAACCAGCTCTTGTGACAGGGATTTCCATTTCAACAATAGTACAATCTTAATATTAATATTTGTATAAACTCTTATATAGTATATGCTTGATTCGATTTTTTCTATAATCTTCGCCTTCTACATTTTTCCATCCCGTATTTGTTTTTCTTCTTGCTCTTTGCTTTTCTCTTTTCCTTATCTCTTCATTTTCTACCTTTGTCATCGTTGCTTGACGGTAGCAGATAAAATTCTCTAATTAAAATATTTTACTATCAATTTGCATATATATTTTTTTTCATAACAGCAATTATCCATCAAGTTAAACAATAATATCCTATTATAGAGAAAGATTAAATGCAGGAATTCAACATTCTAATGATTATTAATTTTTTTAAATGTCAATTAAGAGCTGCCAGTTCAGGTCAGGTTTTTTTTATGTCGTAAAGCAGCATGCATAGCATCTACATTTAAAAAATAAAAAGTATTAAGCTTTCTTATCGTTCTTGAGACCAGGGGCGAAACTAAGGGTGCTGGGGCCCTGCCGCGAAAACGATTGCGGAGCCTCTTTGATCATTGATATATGGTCTATATTCACTAATGGGGGTAAGCCCCCACCCACTCACGTCCCGTCGTGGAGTGCGGGACCGTTAGTTTGGCCACAATTTCACACCATTCCAAAACCAAGTCAAATAATCAAATTCATTTTGTTTTTATTGCCAAATCTTTGTTAGTGTATGATGCTTAGAGAAAAGTCCAAAGAAAGTCTAAATAAACTAGGATTGACTTACCCTCCAGCGCTGTGAGGTGCGGTGCGGTGCGGTGCGTGCAGAAAACGCATTTCTTTACCCTATGTGTAGCTAAGTTAAATAAAATTATGTGCTGTGGGTGTGCTCCCATGTGTGGATGTTGTGATAGTTTTGTCTCCGTTGTGGCGTGCTTTCTGTGTGCGTGCTTGTGCTGCGTGCGTGTGCCGGTATTGTGTAAGTCGTGCTTCTACCAATAAATCTACATATTTCGCGCGAAATATTCGCGCCTGCGGCGCACGCGGACGGCGTCGGATAGCCGGCACACATATTGCGCCTGCGGGCGCCCGGCGGGCGGTACGCGGCTGGCGGACGCGGCCGGCCGCGTGTGACCGCGCGGACCCACCCAGCGGGTGCGAGAGGACTTGGCTGCCGTCTGCGGTGGGGCTCTCATGCTGAGCCCTCTCGGGTTGTTATGTTCTTAAGAACTACATGTATTTATTTTACTCTAATGGTAGTAAAGAAGTAATATTTATACTTAATTCAAGTATTTATTCATAGTTCCATAAGAGTACATTTAAAAATTATAAAACACTTTCTAATAATACAACTCATATAACTTGTGCACCGCTCAACAGCTAAAATGACTATGATTTAAAAATTGAGTCTTGGGCTCTAAAAGCATATAAATAACACACATCCTGCATCCAATTACAAGTTTAAAAAACAAAGATTAATTTCAAAAGACGATAACAATAATCTCGACCAATTCACATACGCGTTCATATAGAGATAAGGATTACCCCGGACCAATCACAAGTAAGAGAAACACATTTCCTTTTTACCTCTTAAAGGAGCTTACCGATTCCAGCATGTTCAGTGTTTGAAACATATATTTAATAAAAATAATAATAATAACAATTATTTCTTGTCTAACGGACATTACCTTCTTGACCTTGTATAGGATTAAATCTAGCCCCGTCTACCAAATAAAGTACTTATCCTGAAATCTTTAGGCCTTAAATTTAGGCCTAACGATCAGTTTCGATTGCACCAACATCTTACAGAAAGAAGGTCATGTCTTTGAAATATATTTTCCAGCTGAATCATAGGTCTAAATCGCCCCGGGTTACAAAAAGATTTATCCTAAATTTGCTACCTTAAATAGTTATATTCAACAACATTTTACAGAGAGGAGGTTTCAGTTTCGCGTATCTGTAGGACGTGCGGGTTAGTTGTTGTTTTCTCGTGAGGATTGTCAATGGTATATAATAATATCATAATGAATAATAATCAAATAAAGCAAAATGTATTATAAAAAAAAACTTTCAAACATTTTTGAAGTTGCAACTCGAGTGCGCAAATAATATAAATGGAAGTGAATAATTGTTATTTTTAAATAAAAACATTAGAATGATTTTATATAAAATACATTGTCTATGTTAGGCAGAGAAAGAACTTATTTTTTGTTATTTCGCTACTACTTATTACAGGTTAACGATTCGTAAAGCTGTTAATCATAGAAGCATAAAACAGTCGGACATAGACTTGAGATATAGGGGTGCTAGTAGGCATGTCCTTATCCTGACTTTACTGATGTTATGCTTTAAAGGCGTACGTAAAAATTACTATAGTTTTAATCAAACATTGCAAATAACACCTTTTAGGAAAAGTATTTAAAAATACTGAACGTTATAAACACCATTTATATAAACACAGAAACAGCGTAATTAACATTAATAATTAAAGTGAGTGTCAAATTCTATGACTTGATTTCATGCCTAATATAGAAGTTTAAGAAACTTTGAAATTAATTTTAGTTATTACAGATCTTTGTAAATATAAAATGGTTACGTGTTTAATTAAACATAAAAAAAATGTTTTTAAAACAAAAATATATATGTGTAAGCTGAGTGTGCGTGTGTGTGTATGTGTAGTGTGTGTAGTGTAAATCTGTATGCAAGTGTAAGTAAATCTGCGTGCTGGAGTTAAGTAAATACTTGCTTTGATTAAGTAAATCTGTCGAATGTTGGCAGTTAAGTAATCTGTGTGAGTGTAAGTACATCTGTGTACACGCACGTGTAAGATGTAAATGAAGCATCAGGCACAAATGCTAAGTGTCATAGTGAATTGTGTGTATTAATGTATCATTATTGCGAATGCTCGGAGTATAAGTGTAGAGGTGTGTGTGTGTGTCTGCCTGTGGACCCGCATTGTATAAGTGTAAATGTAAAGTGTCTATGGGTAAATGTAAGTGTCATAGGGAATGTGTTGTTATAAGTGTCATAGTGAATGTGTGTATTAATATCATATCATAGTGAATGTTATAAGTGTAAGTGTGTGTGTGTGTGTAGTGTGTTGCTGTGTGTGTGTGTGTGTGCGTTTGATGGTGTATGTGTGTTCTAAATAATAATAAACAATACGGCATTGAAGTTAAAAACACTAAGTATACATAAAAAATAATAAAAATAAAATAATAAAACATAATACAAAATTACAAAAAAATGAAATATGAAAAAATAATAATTAAACTACAATAAAAAGTATTAAAACGAAAATATAAAAAACATAATGTTAATAAAATTATTGAGTTAAAGCAGTAAAAGCAGAAAGTTAAAGCAGTAAAGCAGAAAGTTAAGCAGTAAAGCAGAAAGTTAACAGCAGTAAAGCAGAAAGTTCTTAAATAGCAGAAAAAACAATGCGCAGTACAAGCAGTTTTTAAAAGCCAGTAAAAAACAAAGAGCATACTAATCCCCCCCCTTCTCGGTGATCTAGGTCACACCTCTAGTTTAATTTACTGATTACTGCTTTAGTATGTAATGTTAATGAATATGTGAGTTAAAGCAGTAAAACATATGTGTTAAAGCGCAGAAAACATTGAGTTAAAGACAGTTAAACATGAGTTAAACGCTAGTAAAACAAAAGCCATACTAACCCCCGTAGGTGTTAGCGTACACCTCTATTCGATTTACTGATTTACTGCTTAAGGTATGTAAGTGAATAAATATGTGACGTAAAGCAGTAAAAACATTATAAAGTTAAAAACAGGTAAAAACTTTTGAGTTTAAAGCAGTAAAACATGACGTGGAGACGTAAAGCAGTAAAACAAAAGCATACTAATCCCCTCTTGGTGTTAGGTCACACCTTATTGATTACTGACTTTACTTTTTAAGGTATGTAATGTAATGTTTTTAATAAAAATTTCGTACAGTTGTAGTTAAAATACAATGTTTATTATATTCGGCACTCTTGGTTTTTTTCCTTCTTAGATACAATTTTTCTAAAAATTTATAAAATTAAAAAGTATTAAGTAAAAGTATAAGTAAAAATAAGTTAATTAAATATAAAATGTTAAAAAATAGGTCTGTAATGAGTTACAGTCTAGGTTCGCGAAAATTTTTAATAAAAAAATGCTAAGCATGAATAAAAAGAATGACTCGTAGTATTAATATATTTTTCATTCGCGCGCCGGGATCGCACCTGCGGGTGCGGGCCTCACATTCCTTTCGGAGGGCTCTGCTGCGCCTGCGTGGCAGCTTATGCATCTAGAGAGACAAAAAGAGGTCACTCTCAAGATGAATCATCAATATAGTTGGTATCAAAGATGACTTCATCAAGAGAGCCATCAAAACTGCAGGCAACAAAATGGAGCTTCGAGGGGTGTGAGTGGTAAGTGTAAGTTACCTGATGGGTGTGAAGTGTAATTATATGGGCTAGTGCAAGTTGCGTATGACGAGTGTTAAGTGACTTATAAAGTGTTATAAAAATACTAACTCATTGAGTAGAAAGCATTCTAGCAGATGTCCAAGTATACACCATCATTCCTATAACCTTATTACCTCAGGGTAGACCCACGCCATATAATAGGGCCCATCTAGCTCAGGGAGGCTAGAAAGGCTTGAAAAAGTGGCAATTCAGTTGGGCAACTATGTAGCCAGATGGATTTAAAATGGCACATAACCATCTGGGCACTCTACTTGGCACTCGATTGGCACTCATTGCACTCATTGGCACTCACTTGGCCACTCACCCTGGGGCACTCACCTTGGCACGAAGTGATGCATCTAATACTCCGAGAACACTATAGAAACATCACTAGATACTTCTACGGTGATTGGGAACCATCAAAGCCATCAAGTAAGCGCTGGGTCAAAATTGAACCCATTAGCTAGTTATGGCAAGGTTCAAAGCGCGAAATATCATGGGTTCAAAACAAGGTCTCAAGACAGCGCAAAAAAAGCCGCGCTAAGTCCTTAAAGGAATGGACTAAAAAATTACAACGTGCGTCAAATTGACCCATGGTACGACCGAAAGGCGTCGGCAGTGTGTTTGTACGTGAGTCTCTATAAGCTGTAAGTCTGTTCAATATGGGTTCAATTGTTCTGCAGCTAATGGTTCACCTATAAAGTGTCATAGTGAAATAGCTGTATAAGTAAGTGTGTGTGTGTGTGTGTGTCGTGTGGCCTTGTGTGCGGCACAGCGCACGGGTGTAGAGTGCTTCAAGTTAGCGCTAGGTCCATTACAGCGTAACAAGTACGGAACGAATATAGTGACGGGTGCGGCCACGAGGGCAAACAAATGGCGAATGGCAAATATGACCCGCATGGTACTGCTGGCAAGGCAATGCCGACAATATCATGTCAAACAACGAGTTCAATGGACCATCAAAAACGGGCTAAGGCCCTAAAGGGTGGCCAAAAAGTACCGTGGGCAAAAATTGACCCAATTATGGGAATATCCAAGGGTGATCGAAAATTTAGGGTGGTCAAAAAGTGACCATGAAAAGACCAAAGGTTGCAGCGTCGAATAATTAGGGTGCGGTCAAAATGACCCCATGGAAGACCAAAAGCGGTAGCCAAAAATTACCGTGGGCCAAAATGACCCATGGAAGACCAAAGGTAGTCAAAAATTACCTCTTGGGCCACAAAATTGACCCATGGCAAACCAAAGGGTAGCCAAAAATTACCGTGGGCCAAAAATTACCCATGGAAGACCAAAAGGGGGCCTAAAATATTACCGTGGATCAAAATTGACCCATGGAAGACCAAAGGTAGCCAAAAATGTTAACTGGGCCAGAAAAATGACCCGTCGGAAGCACCAAAGGGCTAGCCAAAAAAATTAACGTGTGCGCCAAAAATGACCCACGGAAGATCAACGGGTAGCCAAAAAATTACGGGCGGCAAAAATGACCCACGCCGAAAAAATAGGGGCATCAAAGATAGGGGAGGGGAATACTTACACACGCGTTGCTTACGCAAACCGTTTGGCGCAACCCTCTTCGAAGGGTTGCAAAAATTTAGGTTTGCCAAAAAAAATTAGGTTTGCCGAAAAAAATCTAGGGTTGCCAAAAAAATTAGGGTTCTCAAAATAATATTTGGGTTCTCAAAAATCTGGGTTCTTCAAAAAATTTGGCGTCTCAAAAAGAATTTGGGTCTCAAAAATCCGGGTTCTTCAAAGAAATCCGGGTTCTCAAAAAATCCGGCTTCTCAAAAAATCCGGTTCTCAAAAACTCCGGGGTTCTCAAAAAGGTCAAGGCCAAAAAAGTTAAAGGTAAAAAATTTTGTTCAAGGCCAAAAAGGTAAAGGTCAAAACAGCCGTCGCGGTAAAAATTCAAGCTCAAAAAAAGGTCGCGGTCACTTTTGGGCTGAGCAATATGGCCCCCCCTACTACTCCCTAATCCGAACAAATTTAATTAAATGTTAGTATAAGTATACTACCTTACCTAACTTAAACCATATATATACATCCTTAATTACCTTATACCGGTAGCTACCTAGTCTAGTACTCTATATTATAACGATATACTTTAATAACCATATAGTACTTATTATATAAATAACTCCTAATAGGTATAGGTATATCACTATATAATCATAGCTACTATATATATATATATAAATATATTATTATATATAATTCATTATATATAGTTTTTGTGGCAATTGTTGGCCAGAGGTTTCGTTTCGTTCGAAACAACTTATCGTACAAGCGATCTCGACCTTTCTGGGATAACTTTGTGGCTTTTAAACCAAATACTCACCGCAGATAATATACCATATATAGTATATATACTTTATGTCGAATATACTATATAATATAAATAGTATATATATTATATATATATAATACTATATATTATAAATATATTATACTTAGTTATATAATATAGCAAATTTCGTAGCAGAAACTGTACTGTGACTAGTGAGGATATAGGCAACCACCTCACAAGGATAGCGTTTAAAAAACCAGAACCTCCTAGTTTCCGATCACAAAACTTGGATATAATAATGAAATTAATTTAAGGTTAAGTAGGTTAGGTTAGGCTAGTTAGGTTAGGTTGGCTAGATTTAAATTAGTTTAGGTTACAATAGTTTTTTTTTATGGTCGCAGAACAGCTTCTAAACAAATTTTGCCTAAGTATATCGCTAAATATATCTTATATATATTATATATATACTATATACTCTATAGTATTATATTTTATATATATATTACTATTAATATTATATATATAATATAGTATATTAAATAGATACTTATATTGATTAAGCTGATTGCTGCCAGGATGTCATCTTTTTTCGCATCCGGAATGCCGGATGCGGATCGGCATGCGGATGCGCGATGCCTGCACATGTTTAATATAATATCTATAATATATAATAACATATAATAATAATATATATATATAGACACTATATATATATTACTATATATATATATTAGTATATATATATATAATATATTACACACTATATATCATATATATATAATATATATCACTATAATATAAATATGCAATAACTGACAATACTATATATAACTATATATACATATATATATTATATACGAGTTTTAGCCACAGGTCTATTAATATTAATTGTTACCAGGAGTGCGGGACGGCGGACCCAACTCAATGGAACCCATCAGCCTCTTTCCCTAACCTCCGACCTTAAAAAGAAAAGAGAATTTTACATGGATACTGATACTTTTTGCCTAGGAGTAAATCTCAAATATGGGAAGGTTGTACTTGAGAGACATCAATAATTCTGCCTTTTCTGTTTTTTCTGCTGAGAGTCTGTGTTTCTCTTTTCATCATTATATTAGCCCAGCATTGCCTAAGAATACTCTCTCACTTGGAACACTAGTTGGAAGACAGGCCAAGTATTTCCTTGCAAGATTACTTAAGCGTGGGTTAACATATTTGCATTTTGCTTACTTAACACTCCACCAACTGATAGTAGTCATTGATTGTGTATCTGAGTCGTTTTTCTTGGTGATAGTTCTCTTGATCATTTGCCAAACACTTTTTAGTAATGCGTGTGTTTCTTCATCCATACTTGGACTGAGAAATTCAGTCCAGTGAGCAATCTGTTATTATGATTTCTGCACGGTTAGAAGGTGTTGCGTTCTTTAGATTTTTGTTTTATTTCCTTTTTTATATAAAGGGTGGCTAATTAATAGACTGTACGGATTTGAAAGTTTTTCAACTGCAACACAAAGTAAGCGATTTTATTTGTTTTAATATCGTTATAAAAAAAATTTTGCTTGATATAACCGGAATCTAAGTAAGTTGCCAATAGTATGAAGGTCATTAATTTCCACACAACCAAAGCGTTTTCTACCTCTAGTTTTAATATTACATCTTCCATTCTTTTTAAAACCGTCATCATATTTATTTGAAGATGCGTTCAAAATGCTTCACTTAGCGCTGAGATGAATGGTAGATACATAAGAGACATGATGCGAAAATATTGCTTTTAAAGATATTGCATGCACCTTTTCTAACTTTTACCAAATATATCAGTCATATATATATATATATTATATTAGTATATATATATATATATATATCATATATTATATATAATATATAATAGACTATATATTATAAATATATATAATCATAATATATATACATACTTAGAGTGTAGCGGATAGTGATTTTCCACTATCCGCGGATGCGGATGCGGTATGCGGATAGTGATTTCTTCACCTATCCGCGGATGGCGGTATAGTAAAAAAAAACTCACTATCCTGCGGATGGATGCGGATAGCGGATAGTAAAGTTTTTAGAGTATACATATATACTTCCACACACACACACACAATTACTATACTGATAAGATATATATAATATATATAGTATAGTAACATATAAGTACATACTCAGTAGTATACCTACTATAATAATACTATATGATATAGTATTAATATAACTACATAGTGAAACTATAAGATATATATATTATATATAATATTATATTATTAAGTACTACTATATACTATATTATATATATATATATATATATATATATATATATATTACCCGTTTTACCAGAGTGCAGGACGCTTGGACCAACTACCTTTGCACAACCCCACCAACCTTTTTCCCCAAGCCGCCATCCATTTGGAAAATGGTTATATATATTAATGCTTTTAATTAATAATTCCAAATTTATGTTTCAATAACAAAAGCTTTAGAGCCCTTTCAGAGGAGAGTTTGCTTCTCTTTCGTCGTAAATGAGATCTGCACCACTGAAAGACGCTCACGAGCCACATTTTTAAAGGCGCTCTGCTAAAATTTTTTTCCTGGGCGACTTCTGAAAGACTGTAGAAAACTTTTAGCAATTATTACGCACCAAAAACCTACGTGGATCTTATACTGAATCAAGCTTTTTCTTCTTTTGATACTCTCCGATCAATGATAGTGTCTTTTGACCAGGGCCGAACATCGCTGCTAGATTTGTGTAGAAGCCAAAAAAACGTTCAATGGACTTCGGCAATGATTATCGCTAATAGATCCGGTAATATTGCGTGTCGCGATTTCTGGGATTCTTTGCTTTTATTGGCTAGTGATGTTCCGCCTTTAGCAGCCATTCACTCGCATAGGCCATCCCAAAAATTAATTTTAACCAGTCTGCTGAAACACAGCGTTGATTCAAGGAATTTTGTTCTGTATCTAGGCTTTAGAAAAAGTTGCAATTGCACATGCGTCATCGTATTGTGCAGAGTTTTGAAATCTATTATCTATCTCCATACATGACATGTTCTGTGATCTGGCAGAAGGTGGATGGACAAAATACTAGACATATATATATATACTATAATATATATATACAACTATATATATATAATATAATATATATATATAGATATATATGGTATATATTATATTATATATATATATATATACCTATATATATATGAATATAGTATATATATATAATAAGTAGTGCACACACGTTATATAATAATTCATATGGAATACTTAATATTCTCTGCCTAATCCGCAAAAATATTTTATGCGGATAGGTCACCTTTCGAACAGTGAAAAGCAGTATCAATTTGCGGATGAATAAAGAAAAATGACGCGGATATCCGCATATGGGATGCGGTTGTAAGGGTACACCTGATAATATAATATTATAATATTATATATATATAATATATATATATATATTATATATATATATATTATAGTTATATATATATATATATATAATATATATATATATATATATATATATTATATAATATAGAATTTCGAACTTATAATATAATATATAGTATAAGTATATATTAATACTATATATATATTTTTTAAATAAATAAAGAGGAAACCTATAAATATTTCTAAAAGCCTTTTCCAACGTATTTTCCTCCCACGTGCTGTTTATATAAAAAAATTCTGAAGTTCAGTTTCTTGATCTTCGTATTCCTTTTACAGAATAGCGGCAGTTTCAATTTTTAAATTGACTTTTGGCTGAATAGGAAAAAAAAAGGACCGTTGGCTTGCTAAGAAATTTGAAAATTGAAAGGATATTCTAAATTTGGACATAAATTTTAAAACGTACAAAACTTTTTAAAATATTTTCTGGTAATAAATTGGCGTTAAAGTGTGGATGATCTTAAATATTAATTGTTGGTATGTCAGTGACGACTAACTAAAATAAAAAAAAGAAGAGAAAAGAGGCTTTTGACATTTTAATTATTCTAATAACGTTTGTTTGAACTACAATTGAGCTAACGTATATTTTTTATTATATTAATCTATTTTTTCGTCTTCCTATCCATTAACGAGAGAGAGAAGAGAGAGAGAGAAGAGGAGAGAGAGGGAGAGCAAGAGAATGAGAGAGAGGAAAAGAGAGAGAGAGAAGAGAGAGAGAGAGAGAGAGAGAGAGAGAGAGAGAGAGAGGAATAATAAAAATAAATAAAAATAAAAAATAATAATAATAATAATAATAATAATAATAATAATAATAATAATAATAATAATAATAATAATAATAATAATAATAATAAAATAATTGATCTTTTTTAATTATCCCGACCGTAGTGTTAATTATCAAGACTATAGAATCAATTGAAATAATTCGAACACTTTTCTATAAATTAAAAAAAGAAAAAAAGAATATACGGAAAAGAACATTTTTATTTATTAACTTCACACCTTCGAACAAAGTAAATAATCTTAATTCTCTTAATCTTATTAATAAACCTTTCCGGTAAATTTTGCCTTTCCTCCCTAAAGGTAGCGAGATCGTTGGCCATATACTAATTACTACAACACTAACACTAATTTTCTTTCAATCACAATGTTAAATATTTTCGTTATAAATCACGTGTGAAGCTCAAAAAAGAGTAAAATGTGTCCGAATATGTTTCAATGAATCAACGGTCTTAATAATAATAATAATAATAATAATAATAATAATAATAATAATAATAATAATAATAATAATAATAATAATAATAATAATAATAATAATAATAATAATAATAATAATAATAATAATAATAATAATAATAATAATAATAATAATAATAATAATAAGGGTTTTCCTTTTGAAATCTACTTTACAGCGCATTCTACGATCTGATAAAAATAAAATAAAAAAATAAATTTGTCTAAGGCGGATCCGAATCCGGAGTCGTATAATTTTAAAATGGAGCCGGAGTCTGAGCCGAAGCCGGCAAATAAAAATTTACCTGCTCCGCAGTTATACCTGCAATCTTTTAAAATCCGGCAAGTTCAACCATGCCCAACTCTTAAGTTTTCCACAGCCAAATTGTGGGTGCAGATAATATCTGATGTCAGATATATTGGCGGATTTCGTTTCGGATGTATCAGACATTCGAAGGTAAAGATGTGAAAATGATCGTTTTACTTCCATATTTTTTAGGTTGCATTCGCTAATAAGGATGTTTCGCTCGGTATTCTGGTATCTAACGTGGACATTGTCTAGAGTCTAGACTCGAAATCAACTATTCATATTGTTCTTCGAACCCTAGGGTGTCAGCGAAGGTTTGGAGAGATGTTATGAATATTTTGCGGTTAAATTAGTAAAATTAATGAATGTAAGAAAGCATGAGAAAAAGAAATCTTCGAACAAATAAATGTGGGTCATGATAAAGCAAGGTCAAGAACCGCTGGTCTAGATAAATTGTGACGACAAGACGCTTAAATGACGTTTCCCCTTCCCATATATCCAATCGACAAGATCTAGGCTATGTTAAGCCTACAATTATTTTTTTCCTATATGCATCTTCAAGCGACACTTTTTACCAAGGGGGAAATTTGCTAATACCTTTTTCGAAGTAAAAGTTCTATTTAAAATTTAAAAATTAAATTTTTATATATGAAATCATGAAAATTAAATCAAATAAGTAAATTTAAAAAGAAAAACATATAAACATTTTAAACAGTTTTAAAATTTTAATAAATAAATAAAAACAATGAATATATTAATAAATTAAATAATACTGTAAAAATCTTTAATATTTGCCTAATTTCTGATTTAAATTATTAAAAGGTTGCACCACAATATATATAGATATATACTAACTACTATCACGATACTAAATACCTACCTCTAATGACCTACTTCCTATATTATCGCCAATGTGGCTTTCGACATATCTATTTCTACCCTAACTATATTACTTACTATACTCATCCTTATCCTACTCCATAAGCCTATAATACTCTTGCTCATATAATATACTCATACTATATTATTAAGCTACATATATATATATATTATATATATACTAATTGTATAAGATTAATATACTAAATGAATACTGAATATAATACTTAAAGGAACCTTCTCTGTTTACACAATGGTCAGTTTTGATTTTTTTTTTTTTAATATATTGCGCTACTATATGATACCAACAATGGATTTCAGTGGTAACGGGCATGATTAAAAAATATATAGGACCAGTAACGTTTTACGGACAGTTAACTTCAATTTTTTTAAACTAAAGGAATACCCCAGCGTAAAACCGCAAAGGTGCAGGAGTCAGCGGTCTCATCGGCCTTCCGGGAACGGACAGCGGTAGGACTATTTCCCCCCCTTCGGGAGAGTCTCCGGAACCCCCGCTCTTGGTATTTGGGTGTCAGCGGGAGGTTCCTCCGCCCCTCCCCCATGGGGTATGGGGAGACTTCGTCCCCTCCCCTCTGTCCCCCGTCGGCTCGAGCCCCTCAAATTTTTATTTTTTTTTTAATTTTTTTATTATTTTTTTTCACAGTATTTGTAATAAGCTTTATACGCTGATTTCCAATAGTAATTTGAGTTTTTCGTGTAAGCTGTCGTACTTTTGAGAATTATTTCTACTTGTTTATGGAAAAAAAATGTTCTTTTTTTTTACAATTTTTGAAAAGCTTTATACCCTATGATTCCAAATATTGATTATGGTTTTTTCATGTTATCTGTTTCCGTAACTTTCGAGAGATTAGTTCATTTTCTAAATACAGACTACAGTGTCACAACCAAAAATGGAGAGTATTTCATAAATTATTTTAATAAAAATACTCTGAAAATTTTATCATGATCGCATTACACCACTGAAATTCATTGTTCTTATCATATACTAGCTAGCAATATATTAAAAAAACAACCAACAAAAATTCAAAACTGACCATTGCATAAAACAGAAAACGATGTAACGGTTGCTTATAATATAATTATATATATATATATAATATTATCATCATTAATATATATCTATATATATAATACCTATATAAATATATATATAGTATAGTATTACTAATAGTATATATATAATAATATAATATATAGATATATTATAATTATACATAAATATATTATATATATATCATATATATATATAAATAATACTATATATAATACATTTATATATATATAATATATATATTATATATATATCATATTCATACATTATATATCATACTAATATTATATATATTATAACGATTATATATATATATATATATATATATAATTTATATTTTTGATACCATCTATTATCTAATATATAACTAGACTCATGTGAATATATATTATACATATATATATATATATATACTATATATCATATATATATATATATACTAATAATATATATATATATATATATATATATATATATAGTATATATAATATATATATATCAGGATGGGGGAGTCGAGAAAAAATAACTCGACTCCCCGGACTCCGACTCCCAGAGTCGATGTTTACAAACAACGACTCCCGACTCCGCACTCCCAGAGTCCGATTTTTTAGAAAACAACCGACTCCCGACTCCCGACTCCCGACTCTCCATCCCTGACTTTCCCGAACTCCTGACTCCCAATGGAAAATGCGAATACTGATTTTTTTTTCCAAAAAGACGAACTTTTATTTGCATCGTTTGAATTGCTAAATAAACAATGAAAAAAAAAGAATTAATGACAATAAATTTTAAGAATTTCTAATAATAATAACTAATATTTACACTTTTTAAAAAAATAAATAGACACTTTATATTACGCACACGTAAACTTGTTGACAAAAAAAAATTTACAATATTATTAATTTAAATTATTCAATTAATAATAATAAATAATAATAATAATAATAATAATAATAATAATTAATAATAATGAATTAATAATAATAATTAAAAGGAATAATAATTATTAAGTATATTATTATTATTTCATTATTATTATTAGTATTATATTATTATTCATTATTATTTAATTATTCATTATTAATTATTATTATTATTTATTATTATTATATTATTAATATTATTATTAATAATAATAATAATAATAATAATAAAAATTAATTAATAATAATAATAAAAAAATAAAAATAAAAATAAAAATAAAAATAAAAATAATATAATAAATACGATAATAATAATAATAATAATAATAACGTAATAATAATAATAATAATATAATAATAATAACTAATAATAATAATAATAATAATAATAATAATAATTATTATTATTATTATATTAATTATTATATATCCACAATTGTCACAATTTCGAACCAGATATTATTATTATATTATTATTATTATTATATTATATTATTATTATTAGTTTATTATATTATTGTTATTATTATTCCATCCTGTATTATTACGTATTAGATTCATACATCTTATTGATATTGATCATATTCTCATATTATTATTATTATTGATGACCATGAGCTTTCGGGAAGGCTGACTCCTTACTTAATACTATATATATATATATTAATATATATATATATATATATACTATACTATATTATACTATATATATTATACTATACTATATATACTATACTATATGCATATAGTATACTATAATATAGTATATATATATATAATATATATATATCAAAATATATATATATATATATATAATATATAATATTATATTAATATCATAGTATATATATATATAGTATATATACTATATCAAAAAACTATATTAATTTAATTTATGAAATATAATTTATATATATATAAACCTTATATATATATACTATATATATAGTTTAATATATATATAATATATATTATATATATATATATCATTATAAACTATATATATATATATATATAATATATTATATATATATATATATATATATATATATATAATATATACTATATATAGTAATTGTATTAACTATATTAATATATATATATATGGTTGAACATCAAGTTTAAAACCACAAATATCTCCATCCATATCTAAATAACTACAACAGCTACCGGGAAAGGAGAATACATTGCTGGTGATGCTGGTCCAATTTCTAGTGCCGGAAAGATAGTTATATAAAAATATAGAAAATCTCAAAAAAACTACAAATCAGCTACAGCCGAAAAGGAGATTGAATTCTTTAGATCATGGTAAAATGTTCTAGATAAGATAGCCAGAAAATGTAATAAAATAAAAAAATAAAAAATATTATTGTTAATATTCATAGTATAGATAAGAGTGCATATTTAGAGACCTTTTATTGGTTTACTCGTTAAAATAAATAGACTTTTCTATTAAAATTTGCTTTTTTTAACTAAAGAAGTACCCAAGGGGTATACCGCACCGATGCAGGAGTCGGGGGTTCCTCCCGCCCCTCCCTACGAGGTAGAGGAAAACGGTCCACCCCAGTGTTCCCCGTACGGCTCGAGCAGCCTACATTGCCTGTAATACCTTTACAAATAATAATAATAGATATATACTATGTCCCCTGCTCCTAAAAAAAAAAATAGCCAATATTTATTTATTTTTATTTTTTGCCTTTTTCTTTACATTTTCCTTTTACGTAAAATTTTACAAGGATTCCAAAAAGTTCTCTTTTCGCTGTAGCTATTGTAGTTTTGAGATATGGATTGAGATATTTGTTGTTTAAACTTTATTTAAACTATACTATACTATATATACTATATTTATATATATATATATATAATATTATATATCAATACTTTCTATCTATTATATGACTATATATAATAATATATATATATATATATACAGATATATAATATATATATCAATATATAGAACCAATATATAATATATCATATATATATATATATATAATAGTATATATATAACTAGTATATATATAGACTATATATATATATATATATATTATATATATATATATATAATATCTATATATATATATATATAGATATATATCAGAGGCGACTCCTTCACTCGTGCTACTCGGGCTCAGCACGAGTTGACATTTTAGAAACCATCTATTTTTGCAAATTTTCCATAATACGTTACGACAAAATTTCTTATTTTTTTTTGCGAAAGTTGCGTGCAAATATTACTATATTTATATTACTATAATTATACAATAATTTTTTTTTTACATTTCCACAAAATTTTACCAGGGATTCCAAAAATGTATTCCTTTCGCTGTAGCTATTGTAGCATTAAGTATAAAATTTTTATTTTTTAAAACAATTTTCCGCCACTAAAGAATGTACCAGGATTCCAAAACAACTGTATTCCTTTTTTCCCTGTAGCGTATATAGTTCCTGAGATATGGATCTTGCAGTATTTGCGGGCGTTTAAAACAAAATTTTCACCCCTACTAGATATACTATAATTACTATAATAGTATACATATATTATAATATAACATCTGTAACCATAATTAATATATAATCAATATATATATATAATATAATATATATATATATATATATATATATATATATATATATATAATATATATTACTAATATATATTGGTCAGCCTCTAGAAGAGCCGCACAATCCATATCTCCAAAAAACTACAACAGGCTACCGGGAAAAAAGGAACTACATTGGCTGGAATAGCTGTTCCAATTTTAGTAAAAAAATTTCATTTTGGAATCCTTGTAAAATTTTACATAAGAAAAATGTAAAAACAAATTTAAAAACATTAAATAAGTTATTGTCATAATAATTATAATAAATATGATTAGAGAGCCTATTTCAGAAGACGCTTTTATTGAGTTACTCGTTAAAATAAATAGACTTTCTAATAAATTTGTTTTGTCTTTGTTAACCTAAACGAATAATCCACAAGGCACTATACTACCGCACCGATGGCAGGCAGTCGGGGTCTTCGGAGTCCTCCGGGGAAACTACCGTCAAACCAGGTAGGACTAATCTCCGGCCATATATCATCACAATAATAGTATAGCTATATATATATATACTATACTATAGTATTATATAATATATATACTACTATATAATATATATATATTATATAATATATACCTATAATATAATTATATATATATATAGTTATATATATAACTATTATTTATATATATATATATATAGTATAATATATCTATATATATATATCAATATATACTCTATATATATTATTATAGTATATATATATATTATATATACTATATTATAATATTATATATATATATCATATTAATATAATATATATATAGTATTATATATATATATTAGGCCAGCCTCTAGAAGAGCCACAACTCCATATCTCAAAAACTACAACAGCTACCCGGAAAAGGAATACATTGCTGGAATCCTGGCAAAAAATTTTACCTCTATAGATTGAAATGTTATAAAAAAAAAAAAAAAAAAAAAAAAATCACTATCTCGAAAAACTACAAAAGCTACAGGCAAATGAAATACATTTTAGGAATCCTGTGTAAAATTTTAGTTCAGGAAAGGTAAAAAAAAAAAAAAAAAAATTTAAACAAAAATTTGCTTATTTTTTGGGAGTGGCCTGTGTGGACTCATAGGTAGATTCTACTATTTATATTATTACGTATATATATATTTATAATATATATATAGTATTATATAGTACTATATACTATATATATATATTACTGTATATATATATAGTATATATTATATAGTATTTATATATACTATATAATATATATACTAATATTATAATATATATATACCTATATATATTTATATATATTATATATACTAATATATATATATTTATAATATATTATATATATATATAGTATATATATATATATATATATATATATATAGAGTATATATATTACTTTTAAAGGTATTACAAGCCAATTATCAGAGCGGGCTCGAGGCCGCGACGCGGAGAAACAAGGAACGGGACGTTTCCCATCACCCCGTATAGGGTGAGGGGCGGAAGGAACCCCCGCGACAACCCCAAATACCAAAGAGATATAATATATAAGACGATAATATATATTAATATAGTAGTATTTATATATATATATATATATATATATATTTATTATATAATTATATCATAGTTGTTTATATATATATATATAGAACATATATATATATAGTGTGAGTAGTGTATATATATACTATATACTATATATATATAATTATATCACTAATATATATATATAGCTCCCCCCCAAAAAAATAGCAAATTTTTGTTTAAATTTTTTTTTTTTTTTTTTTTTTTACATTTTCCTAAAACTCAAATTTACAAGGATTCCCAAAAGTATTGCATTTCCCTGTAGCGTTTTGTTAGTTTATCGAATATGATTTTTTTTTTGTTTTTTTACAGTTTCCTCGGTCTCGGTAAAATTTGCCAGGATTCCAGCAATTTATTCCTTTTCCGGTAACTGTTGTAGTTTTTGAGATTTATGGATTGTTGGCTACTTCTAGGAGGGCTGGCCTATAGGTATAGATATATATCTACTATTTATATATATATATTAATAATTATATTATATCATATATATATTAGTATTAGCTACTATATAATATATATATAGATATATATATTATATTTATTACTTATCAGCCTCGAGTATATCAATTATATAGTACTATATACCTATATATATACAGTATATCATATGGACGAAAGTTACTAAACGCCCACACGGAACGGGAGCTCGATGAAAAAAACTTTTTTACAGTTACGCATCTATGATCACATAAATAGATTGTTCTACGCGTTGAAATATTTTTTTTTTTACCTGTTCTAGGGCGAATAATTAGGTAGGTTAGGTTAAGTTAAGTTAGGTAACAGTATGGTAGGCTTAGTTTAGGCTCAGCGTTAGGTATCAGCTGCGAACAAAAAAAAATTTCTTTTCGACCCTCAAAAAACCATCCTATTCTATGTATCAATAGAGTGCTACCTTGAAAATTTTTTCCTGCTCAGGCGTTCCTGCTGTCGGGGCGCGTCTATAGCTAACGCGCTTACCACTTTTATCTACACCTTACTAAATATATTATATATATATATATTATATATATAATATGTATATAATATATATATATATATAAGTATATACATAGGTATTTAATATATATATTATAGATAATTTTATTCTATGCACCTATTACTATACTATATTTCCTATATATTATATTTATATATAGTATATATATATTATATAATATATATATATATATATATATAGTAATAATATATATATTATATATATATACTATATTATACTATATAAGTACATAATATAATTATATATATTATACTATTATATATATATACTATATATAATTTATATTAATATATATATATATATATATATATATATATATATAATATAATATAGTAATATATTATATTATGATTAATATATATATATATATATCAATTATACTATATATTATATATAGTATATATATATATATATATAGAGAGAGAGAGACAGAGAGAGAGAGAGAGAGAGAGCACGAGATAGCAAAAAAGTTGCTGGATGTCGCCACCTGTTATAGATATATACTATATATATATATTATATATATATATATTATATATATAATATATAATATATATAAGATATATATATATAATTACTAATAATATATATAAATAATATATATATATACTATATATAATATATACATATATATCTTATATATTATATATATAAACCGTCTGGTAACACTTGCCAACAGTCAAAATAATCAAGTCATTGCTCACAAAACTACAGAACCATGCCAAACGCTACAAAATTCTTGGTTTACTCAAAACTGATTAATCATATTTATATTCTTTATCAAACTGATTAACTTATTTATTTAAATTATCTTACCACGCACTTACTGGTTGTGGGGTAGATAGATATATTTTCGCTTGTCTACACACCAAAAAATTAAATATATATTAGAAATTCACGGCATAGTACAGAAATATTTAAAAATGCTAAATCACCACAACGTGAGCGCCAGCCACAGTTGGTTGTACAAAGGTAAAATCGTATAGTATATCAATCGATTCCTTTTAGCTCGATGCAACATCTTGATTAATTGGTGTGACCTCTATATTCTTGAATCAGTATATGTACTCCTACTAACTTAAATATTGTACGATATTAATATGCAATCGCTCCGCTGTTGATTAATCGTTAATGCACAATACACAAAAGCTAGTCAAGACATTTATTTTATAACCAGTTTTATAACCTTTATTATTATAACCAGTTAAAATAAACAACTTAAATTGGAACCAACAAATGTCCAAAAAAAAAAAAAAAAATGTACGTCTTTATAATAAAAAATTCAATTAAGTTTTCCAAATTTTTGTGTGAAAAAAGTTTATAAAAAAATTGTTTTGGGAGTCGAAAGGAGTCGTTTTTTTTTTACTCGACTCCCGACTCCGGACTCCCAACTTGTTTGGGAAATCGACTCCCCGGACTCTCCGACTCGACGCCTCTACCCCACTCCCCCACACCTTCACCAAATGCTCGACTTCCGACTCCCGACTCCCGACCTCCCGACTCCCCATCCCTGGATTATATAGTAATTAATAAATATATATAATACTATATATTTATATTTTTTGTATCATTTTCACAAATGTATGTACACTTCTTAAATATATATTTGAGAATATATAAATAATGTATCACACTTTATATTTAATATTGCCATAATATTCATTATATATTTAGTTATATTTTCATAAACTATAATTAATATATAATATATATATAAATGGTGGTATATAATTTTAGCATATATTTATATATAAGCATATAATCTAATTATATATAAGTATATAATATAGCATAAATATAGTATAATACTATAACCTACGCTATACTATATTATTCAATTGTATTACTATATATGTAATTTATGATATAGTGCGGATATATGATATATACATGACATAGGATGAGTTTTAATGCGTTTTTAAACCACAAATATGAAAAATACGTCAGAATTTCACTGAACGCTGTCACATTTCTTACTTATAACATTCTATTTATTAAACGAAAGAAAATCATAAAAAAAAATCTAGAAATAAACCTGAAAATTTCTTATTTACTACATCAAAATTTAAGATTTTTGCGACTGACATAGCTATTTTTAAAAGTTTATATATATATTAATAATTATACTATATCAATTATATATATAGAATATATATTATAAAATATATATTAATATAAGTATATATAGTAAATATATAACTATATATATATATACTATATATATTATATATATATAAATTATATATATATATTTATATAATATATATATAGTATTATATAATATATATATATATATATATATATATATCCTATGGTTGTTGTGAACGAAAACCAGGGCCGCGGAGTCGTAAAATAAATTTTTCGACTTTGACTCCGACTCTTAAATTCAAATTTGAATTTTCGACTCCGATCCACTTAAACAAAATTTCGACTCTCGAACCCACTTAAAACAAAAAGAATCATTTTCGGACTCCAAACTCCGACCTCCACGCAGTCAAATTCAAAAATTTCGGCTCTTGGACTCAGATTATTGCTTACAAGAGTTACAGTAAAACGATTTTTTGTTTCCAACAATTTTTTTTCGCTTGCTTTGGTGCAGTAATAAAAAAACCTAATACCCACTACTTCCAATCGAATCTAATCTCCAAAGGCAATTCAGGTCAAAAGTACCGTAAAAGACATAAAGCATGCTGCGCCAACACATCAGACAAACAAATATATTTCAGTTCGGAAACAAATGTATAATAACGTAATTATGATGCAAATTATTTTTATTTTATTATAAAACAGCCATTATAAAATAAACAGTTTAATACTGAGTGCATCAGAATAATAATAATAATAATAATAAATGTTAATGAATAATAATAATAATAATTAATAATAATCAATAATAATATAATAATAATAATTAATAATAATCAAAATAAAATAATAGTAATTAATAATAATAGCCATTAACAGAATCGGCACTTGATAATACATGAACATTCATAAATTCTTTATCAAAATACCAGTCTGGCGGCGAGTATACAACCCCACTTTTTTTTTTGCCAATTTACACAAAAACTCAGAAAATTCAACACTTTGAGACCGGGTTGTCAATATCTATGACTTGCCCGGAACGCGTTACACACGGAAATGGATCAATACCTCAACTGTATGAATCCCCACCATGTATAAATAAACCTCCTGTTCATAGTTAAATCAAACAATGAAACATTATGTAAATTATCAAAACTTAAAACTTGAAGGCACTAATATATTCGCCTCACTTGATTTAGAATCTTTGTTCATAAATGTACCGGTTCTTAATACGATTGACATAATAATGAACGTAAGTGTATACACTCAAATAACCTACCCCTACCGCGTGATCTAATTATTCCACTGCTCACAACCAACAATAATGCAAGAACCTTTCTTTTATTAATTTGTTGTGTCTACTCAAACCACCGTTTTAAATTTAAGAAAACGATCTATCTATCAAACTGATGGCGTGGCACAGTGTCCGACTGGCTTTCCACACTTGACCTACATTTGCGTGACACTTCTATTATGTCCTAATCTTCTATGAAAAACAAAATCCTCTCGTGAAACAAACAACTTTAACCCCGGTATCGTTTACATAAGGTAATCGACGACACACCCTCCATTCTTTAGGAACATGAGATCATCTCACATCAATAGAATTCTAAGACGGTTGATCACTGCTTAAAAATTCACGCCACGAAACTTAGTTTAATAATGGCTATCTGTTTTTCAGACATTTTCAAAATCAATGTTAATTCTGACGCCTCATTATCTACAGGCATACATGTCAAACCCACTGTTAATGGTCTGTATATGAAGCTCACTGGATCCTATTCACGACTATTTACAAAGACACCTATCGCTAAAAATTTTAGTTACGAGCCATACGAACCTAGTGCGTTCAGCTGGCAAACTTTGTGATGAAGAGATACATGCCGCATTAAAGCTATAATTTAAATTTCAGTACTTTTTACACCAAAATATCAGTTAAAATTCTAATGTAATAAAAAAACCCTTACAAATTATGTATATAATAAATGGGACAAGTAAAATATAATCAGAACAATCGACTAAAATTTTCTTGCTTCCAACAAACTTCCAATGCATTTGTCACATAAGGTAAGCAGAAGTGCCTTCCGTAATAGTCTGAATTCTCACTTATCAACACCTAAAACACACTCAACATAATTAAAGTCAGGACCGATATATTGATATACCCAATAAGGTCCAAACAACTGTCACCTTAACTTAGCACATAGAGAATGCTTTGCCCGACAACCATCACACTGTGTACCAATTTAACTGCCGGGTGTACCAATTTAACTGCCCCGAGTTAGACTGTACGTCGACATATATTGCGAATTACACAAGAATAGATTGCTCGGACCAGGCATTACAACATCTCTACAGGTCCCAGCAAATCTACGTTTGCAGAACCCATTTCTCAATTACGGCTACACTCATGGTCAATCCCACTCATAAGTAATATTTCTCTAAACACCTCCACAATATTATACGGACATGTGAAGTCCAGAACTTTTCCCACATTCAGGAGGCCTTCTACATCAAACACAACGCAGACCAGACATTAACAGTAAGAAGTTTAATGCTTTACAGTCCAGACTCAAATTCATTTGGATTTTACTTTAATTATATCAATTTAAAGGACTCATTCAGCTTACTAAGAAATAAATCCTCTGACATGATCTCAAGTTATAGAGACCGAAACGCGAAAATCTATGTATATTATTTTCAAAGATAATTTAAGTAAATCTAATATCTATGTTACAAAATATACATGGATTTAGAAGTTGACAATAAATCAAAAACTTTTCATGATTAACAATAATAATAATAATAATACATAATAATAACATAATAATAATCATATAATATATATAATAATAAATAATAATACATAATAATAAGAGTTTCTCATAAATTTCGAACTCGACTCCGACTACACCACGTTCACACCCACAGAATACTTCACTCGGACTCCGACTCCCTTGCCACAGAGTTTTCGACCCCGACTTCGCGGGAAAATTGCGCACGACTCCCAACGCACTCCGATCTCACTACTCCGCAGCCCTGGAAGAAAACATTTTAATTTTATCGCCTCCATTTTTTACAGGGGAAGGTTAACTACTCGGGCCCCAAGGGCGCGAAAACACCCCCCCCCCCCAATCTAACCCAATTGTTCGGTTTGTGCCACACATTTTGTATCGAATGGTCTAGATTACTTTCTTTTGTATTGCTATCACCATAATTCCGCGGATTATTTTCAGCAGCTCATTGAAATTTCTGATACGCAGTGTCGCTAAATATCAACCTAAGGCCAAAAGGCGCTTGCTATGACTTATCACGCTTCCAGTTAAGCCTTACAGCCGCATTTGTTAATTTTGAAAACCTACAAAATCGAAACCACAAATGACACCAACGCCCATAGCGTATAAAAGGAGCAACTTTTTTAATTAGTTAGTTATTGAAACAAATAGAAAATTAAAATAAAATTACTTATTTTCTAAATCACACAACCGAAAGTTACAAGTACAAAGAGAACAGCTATACGATTGGCGAAATTTACCAGTTTTACCTTATTTATTCTGTAAAATAAACACAACAAACAAGAGAACGAACTTGACCAAGATCCTAGAGACGTACGTTTTCTACAAATTTCTGACACCTTTTCAACACACTTTTAAACAACCTAGGCTAAATATTGTTTAAGGCTTTGTGATTTTGCGATAGAATTTTTTTTGTAAAGAAAAATCGCATTCTCTTTCAACTGCACATTATTCTGAGGAAAAAAATTATCCCTAGGAAATTTTTTTTCGACGATTTTGATATCAAGTCAAATTATCTTAGTACAACTCATAATACCATAGAGTATACACTAATTAATATATAATAATAATAATATAAAATAATAAATAATAATAAGAATAATAATCAATAATAATAATAATATATATAATAGATCTGAATAATAATAATAATACATATCATAAATGCTAATAATCAATCGGCAGAATTGTTAGAAATGTACCTGTGCGACTAGTGACGACTAATACGCTCTCAACTCACAAGGCTAGCGTACAACCTGAACCT
>JABUQX010010599.1:0-38282 GCA_015478945.1 Trachelipus rathkii
CGATGTACTTCGTTCAGTTCAAGGTATAGGTGTTTAACCGTTTTCGTTATCGTGAAACGCCTTTCGCGTTTTCATTATTACTTCAATTATTATTATTACTTATTATTATTATTATTATTATTATTATTATTATTATTATTATTATTATTAAATAACAACAATAACTATTATTTATAGTACTACTACCCCTACCAATACATAGCAATTACAACAACAACAACAACAACAACAAAACTAATACTACAACTGTTATAATAATAATAATAATAATAATAATAATAATAATAATAATAATAATAATAATAATAATAATAATAATAATAATAATAATAATAATATATTTATCAAACAATAGAAGATAATTTTAAATAAATGTGTGTGTGCGCGCGAGTTCCAGTTGTATTATTTTAATTATTTATGTGGATAAAAAAGACAAGTTGTGAATTCGGATGAAATTATATATATATATATATATATATATATATATATATATATATATATATATGACATATATATATATATATATATATATATATATAATATATATATATATATATATATATATATATATATATACTCTCTCTCACTATATATATATATATATATATATATATATATATATATATATATATATGGGTAAAGATGGCCGAGTTCTGAAATTTTCCGCACCGCACCGCACCGCACCGCACCGCAGCGAAGCACCACTGCAACCTACCGCGTAGTGCTGCAGGTAACATCCGCATCCGCACATTATTAAAGATCCGCATCCGCATCCGCGCTTCACCCTGAGGATGTTGCGCGGATGTTTATATTGAGATTTGATAAATAATTTGTAATAAAATGTAAGATGAATCTAGTAAAGTAGGTTGAAGGCAATTCAAAACTGCTTGATGTTCCATATCCTATTATCAAGACGTTCAACTCTGCTGAATAAATTGCACTTCATATGATGGAAAAAATGGTATTGAAAGAACCTCTTTCTTTGTACGCCAGTTCGTATTCAAAAAGTTAACATTCTTACTAATGCGGAAAATGACGTCATATCACACCATTGAAACCATTTGAAAGATTGCCAAAAATCAAACGTCTCTACAGCTAAATATCGATGTGCCATTAATCTCAACTAAGGTAGCATTTGGGCCATCTTCAAGTAAATGTGATGGTTTAAGATGAAAGATGTTAATATAGAAACTAAAGCTAGAAAAACGCTTTAGTTTCTGTGGAAATTAATGACCTTCTTACTATTGCAACTTATATCCGTTATAAAGGCAAGTTTTTGTAACACAATATTAGAACCAGTTAAATCGTCACTTTGTGTGCAGTTGAAAAACTTCAATCCGAACAGTCTATTAATTCGCCACCCATTTAAAGAAAAAAAAACGAAATCTACAGAACCAACAACAGATTCACTGGAAGAATTTCTACAGTCCAGTAGTGATGAAGAAACACGCATTACCAAAAGATGTAGCCCAAATGATTGAAAACTATCACGAGAAAAACGACTAGATACAAATGATAATGTTCCTATCAGTTGGTGGAAAGTTAAACAAAATGTTTTCCCAAGCTTGAGTAAACTTGCAAGGAAAACACATGGCTATGCAACTATTGTTCCAGTGAGAAGTATTTAGCAATGCTGAGCTAATATATGATGATAAGAGAACAGACTCTCAGTAGAAAAGGCTGAAAAATTGATGTTTCTCAAGTATAGCATTCCTATATTTCAATTTCAGTACTAGTGCAAAAAGTATACAATCCATTGTAAAATCTCTTTCATTAAGGTCGGAGGTTGGGGAAAGAGGTAGGTGTGGTGTATTTGAGTTGGATCCCCGTCCCGCACCCCGGTAACAATTATATTAATATGTTGTGGCTAAAACTCCGAAATATATATATATATATATATATATATATATATATATATATATATATATATATATATATATTTACCATATACTATTGTTTTTCTATATATATATATATATATATATATATATATATATATATATATATATTATATATATATATATATATATATCCGCATCCTCATCGGCATCCGCAGATGCGAAAAAAATGACATCTGCTGCATCACTACCGAACAGCACAAAAAATTATCTTAATCTACTGCATTGCACCTCTATGCTTTAATGCGCACCGCGCTCCTCACCGAACCGCACCGGAACACTGGAATTGTGCCGCACCGCACCGCACCAAACCGCACCGCACCAAACCGCACATGGAGCGTCGGTCAACCTTAAAATGGTGTTTAAAATTGCACACCATCGGCTCCGTCATCGGTTTAGCTTCCGGACTCATTTATTGTATTATAAATAAAAATTATAATCATCCGACTCCAGCTCCGGCTCCATCCGGAAAAATTGCGCTTTGGGTCATACTCCATTCAATTTTTTTTTCTCCACCCAAAACTTGAATCTCCGGGGCTTCTAGTTTCGGTTCCACCCAAAAAATTTACGGCACCAGCTCCTCCTCAGCCCTGTTAAAACCTTAAAGAATAGCTTGAATGAAGAAGGGAGGAAATTTTGCTGAAGTTGTTCTTTCGTTTCGTCTCATGAAGGATAGAGAGAGAGAGAGAGAGAGAGAGAGAGAGAGAGAGAGAGAGAGAGAGAGAGAGAGAGAGAGAGAGAGAGAGAGAGAGAGAGATCGTTGTTGAAGCAATTGCAACACTGACTTCGCCATACACCTCAAAATGGGGGAGAAAAACTTTCATGTGGAATAAGGTATGTTGTAGGCTGGTAGGGAGTTAGATAGGGATACAGAAAAAGTATCGACAAATATCGAAATTGATATTTTATCGATATTATCATATCTGTGGTGTGTATAAAGGTGTAGCCTTTAAATGAAAGTTGACTTTGTGTAAAGTTAACATTTATATAGAAATAGTCTTTACAAAGATGTTTTTATAAGGTTGTTGTTTATGTATAAAGGTGGTTTCACAGAAGTGGCCTTCGTGTGGGGTTGTCTATAGAAGAAAAGCAGTTTACACCTTTTTGAGGTCCTTTATAGAGAAGTCGTTTTAACAAGGTGGTCTTTATTAGAAAGCAACCTATGTACAAAATTTACATTATACGAAAGTGTTTTTATATAGAGGTGGTCATTATTAAGAAGTGAAATTTCAACATTTATTTTTAAATAAACGTATTTAATATTTGGTCATTTCAAAAGAACATAGATTATATTTTTTTTAGCTCCGCGAGGATTTTGTTTTATTGTTTTGCGAGATAGACCTTAGATCAGAGCTGGGGAACCCCTCGCCCATAGGATCATTTGATATCGCTCGCTGAAGGAATTTTCCTAACCTAAACCCAAAATTCAAAATATTTTAAATGCTTGGAAATAAACACTCGTTAATAAATTGAGTATTTAAACTGAATAATTCGTCATCGACAAACCTATTCAGAATCAGAAGAGAGAGAGAGAGAGAGAGAGAGAGAGAGGAGAGAGAGAGAGAGAGAGAGAGAGAGAGAGAGAACTGAAAATCTTTTCTGCTGGAGATTTCTCATAATGACAGCAATATCTTCAAATAAATAGGTGTAGAAATAAGAGGAATGATTGCTAGAGACGTTAAGGATGACAAAATAGAACTTTGATTCCGGTTAGCAGCTTGAACGAGAAGGGACCCATTTCTCATTAATGTGACTGGAGGGTCTTCAGCTCACTCACGTGCATCGCTAAGAAGAATGGTTCTTTGCTCAGTAAGAGCTTTGGAGATAGTGGATCGCAGTATGTAATATATCGGGAATGATGTATCTGCTGGCATTTCTGGAGGTGGTGCAGCATATGGAGTAAGGAATAAGAACGACTATGACGGGGAGACACCTTTGCGGGGCTGCTTTAACCGTTTGGGCACTTGGGGTATCAGTGGCATACCAGTCGACGAATCGCTGAAATTATGCAAAGGACCCTTTCAGGTGTAGGAGAAGGAAGAAAAGAGGAGGTACCCGCTGGTCTAGAAGGTGGAGTCAGGCTGGGAACCAGACGGATGGTAATTGCTGTTGATGTTATTCTCACCTTTCTTTAATATCGTTTTTTCTTTAATCAACTCTTCCATAAAAAATATTAAACCGTAAACTTCGTCTCCATAAATGAACAGTTATGACAATAAAACAAATGAAACATAAAAATGAATAACAGGATGGGCTGGAAAGGAGTATATTTCATAAGGAATGGTAGTCCTTATCCCTTCATCAGGTTACAGGCCAGAGACCCACACAATCTCCCGCCACCCTTAGGGTAAACTGTGGATGTAGCCTCAGGAATTTTCCAGAATTCACTCCCCTTTTTCCAACATATGCCACACGGCTTGTATCTTCGTAGAGCCCAGTTGTACACCCAAAGTACATAAAAGCCTCTAGTGTGGTTGCTTGTAGCTCAGATTCCCACAATTGGCCTGGATGAGGTGGATTCAGGACCAGTTTTTCTCGTGTACCACTCTCAATCCTACGGAGGAAGTGCGGGGTGAACTGAAAGCCCATGCGGGAAAAGGCACCCGATAGTCCAAGGGGCTGTGACGGGAGAATAAAAAGGGAGGGGCAACCCACATACAAGCACTTAAAGGACTAATGGTTGGGAATTTAAAAAAAAAAAAAAAAAAAAAAAAATTAGAGCTGATAAGAAGGTGGATCGAAAGACGGAAAATTTATATATTAAAATCATGAACGGTCTGACAGACCTGAGACATAATGTATATGGTAATAATGACTATACTCATACTATTGTATACATATATATATATAGATATATATATATATATATATATATATATATATACTCTCTCTATATATATATATACTATATATATATATATATATATATATATATATATATATATATATATATATATAATATATATATACTGTATACATATCTCTATATATATATATAACTATATATATATATATATATATATATATATATATATATATATATATATATATATATATATATATATATATATATATATATATATATATATATATATATATATATATATATATATATAGATGTTAAATATGCATAATAATCTGATCTATAAGATGTTAAAGAAAAGAACATATAATGAGAGGTAAAGGGTGCCTTCTCACGGGATTGAACCACCGCATGTTGCGCGTGAGGACAATATGCCCGGTGCTATACGATTGTCCTCCAAGCCAAAAACTTGGATTCAAGAACAGTTATAAAGCAACCGAAGGTTCCCGTCAAGGCGACATCACCAGGTGTCAAGCTGTCCTATCTCTCGTTCTTTATATTTTTAGATGTTAAATATTGCATAATAATCGCAATTATATAAGATGTTAAAGAAAAAACATATAATGAAGGTAAAGAGAATTAACTGCCTTCTCTGAGGTTGAACCACCGCATGTTGCGCGTAAGGACAATATGCCCGAATTCTCTGGCCTAGGCTATCCTCCAAGCCAAAAACTTGGATTCAGGAACAGTTATAAAGCAACCGAGTTCCCGTCAAGGCGACATGTCACCAGGTGTCCAGCCTGTCCCTATCTCTCGTTCTTTATATTTTTTAGATGTTAAATATTGTGCATAATAATCGCAATTATATAGGATGTTAAAGAAAGAACATATAATGGGTTCAATCCCAGAGAAGGCAGTTAATTATTTACCTTCTCATTATATGTTCTTTCTTTAAGCATCTTATACAATTGCAGTGTCTCTAATATTTAACATCTAAAAAATATAAGAACGATAGGACGACTGGACACCAATGATGGCTGTACCTTAACCTCAATGTTCTTGAATCAGCACGGGCATAATCTACTTAACGCTGTGATTAATTCTTGCAACCCTACTCATTATATGTTCTTTCTAGCATCTTTATAATCCCGGTGTATACAATATTTAACATCCATCTCAAAGAACGAGAGAGATGGGGTGGAAGCAGTTTTGATGTCACCTTGACGGGAACTCAGTTGCTTTATAACTGTTCTTGAATCTCCAACTTTTTGGGTTGGAGGATGGCTCAGCTGTATGTTTAGCACCGGGCATATTGTCCTCACGCACAACATGCGGGGTTCAATCCAAGAGAAGGCAGTTAATTCTTTACCTTCTCATTATATGTTTTTATATTTACTTATTATATATATATATATATATATATATATATATATATATATATATATATATATATATATATATATATATATATATACTCTCTCTATATATATATATATATATATATATATATATATATATATATATATATATATATATAACTATATATATATATATATATATATATATATATATATATATATATATATATATATATATATATATATATATATATATATATTAAATATTACATAATGAAAGGTAGGTGAAGAATATATATATATATATATATATATATATATATATATATATATATATATATATATATATATATATATATATATATATATATATATATATATATATATATATATATATATATATATTTATATATATATATATATATATATATATATATATATACTTATATATATATATATAATATATATATATATATATATATATATATATATATATATATGTATATATATATATATATATATATATATATATATATATATACTATATATATATATATATATATATATATATATATATATATATATGTTGCGGAGAAAGCACGCTGGACCAAACACTCGACACTAATGGAAGGTGCTCTCTCCACTGTCTCGTAGGTCGATGGTCGAAGAAGATTACTGAATAATTCGGAGGTCAAAGATATAATAAAGAGTAGATCGTATTAAGAGTGATGTTCTGATAGATGTGGTTTGACCCGTCAAGTGGCTGAGCAGCCAACACACCATCAAGTTGTTGCAGACAGGTTAGGCTATTTCCATGGAGAGTGTCTCCGGACTCCGTTGGCCTGCTTACTTGGGTGACTATTCAGGGAGGATTGTGAGTTTTTCAAGGGGAATAAACAATTGTGATACACTTTACAGGTCTTAACCCCAAATGAAGGGTTTACTTAACTATAGTGTTTCCGGATCTATCTATCAATGGAGACTAATCCGATAAAGTTCCTGAAGATTAAGAATAAGAATATCAATAAAGCCTCAAAGATCAATAGAGAATCAAAATCTAGGATATTGACACACTAGAAAAATTTTATGTTTACTTAATTCGTTCAAAATATATACATGTGGGAGGTTTGTGAAGAGCTAAAAGATAACACAATCCACTCCCAACAAAACTATAGTAAAAGTTATATGAATTGGATTATATAATATATTTTAATTAGATAAATACATTGGAATTATACTTAAAATCCAATGTATTATGATTATGTACATAAGTTCAGGATCAGATTCAAGAGTGGAAACCAAACGAATCCAAATATCATTCGTGCAATGAAGTAAGGGAGGAAATAGAAATTCTGACTCGATTATGACTAATATATCATACTTAACTGAAGATTTTTGGGGATAAACAAAAGGGCTGAATTCAAACAGGAATGAAATCAAAGATTGTAACCAGGAACTGAAATTGAGACCAGAACTACAAATTGAAACCATGAATTGAAACTTGAGACCAGAAATAAAAACCCGCAATTGAAACCCTGTCAATAAATAATAAAGGGGATTACTATCACACTCTATCTTCATTTATGACAGTATATTTCATATAATTTTACATGTACTTTATTACTTTATTGAACTCACCCTTTCAATTTCCAAGAGGGGTTTGTTCAATTACTCAGTAGTTTGCTGGTTCTTTCCGATATGAAACTGGAAATTCTGGACATCTAACTTCCAGCTCTCCAAAGTCCTCGAGTATTTATGAATTTGTTTGTTACAATGTTATGGTACAATCATGTACTTTTTAGAATTTAACAAAAGTGTTTATTTTATAATATTATTATATATCAAATCATATATCCAAACTAAAAAAGAGAAAAAATAATTATAACCTCTATAATTTCCTAAGTTTTTGATAATAACTACAGCCATAATATAATATAATACACTCATCGTCCAGGCTGGAGCATTTTGTCCAGACTGGATCAATGAGAACCTTAAAATTACAAAATCGTTACTACGGGTTACTTCAGTCGTCAATGGCACAACTATGCACGAATAACATCTCCCTTATATCCTCCCCCGCTAAATCTAAACCCCCACCTCCATTTTCCACGTCGTTCAGAAAGACGGGAGTGAAGAGGCGGCCAAGAGCATAGAACAGCGCGGAGAAGGACAACCAGGACTCTTGAATAAAAATTTTAATAAAAATTTTTAACATTATATATATATACAAATTATTTATAATTTCTGTGCCTTCGTCAAGGACGAAAGACGATCAGCAGATTCGTTCTCTTCGATGAACTCCTGCATCAATAGTACAGAAGCCTTTTGCTCCATCATCCAGCGTAAGCCTGTACGCAGTACAACCTTAACGCTGGAATCCAGAGCAGACTCATAGTCAAGGGATACATGGGAAATAACAAATACAAGAAGGATGTTGAGGACACGAAGGCACAGACTGGGGCTCACTCAGTGGATAATTTGACTGAGGAGAAGGGATGTAAGGACCACACATTGGAAATAAATTGATGGGAAAAATTTTATAACGGGACTGGTTGAACATAAGGGTGAACTTCGGGAACAGTTTCTGCGGGAGATTCATCATGACCAGTATGAAATCGAAATGAGAGACATCATATAATTTGGATCCATCCTTTTAATGTATACGAAAGAATGGTCATTAAGGTCATTAATATCGGATATGAGGGGTGACTTTACGTACTCCGCCTTTAGTAATACTTTTATGATGGTTTCCATATGTCGTTTCCCTCGGACGATGTTCTTCTCCGGCCCTGGTATTTGTGGAGGTAAGGATACAGGATCATCAAGGGGAGATATATTGAGCATTATAGGTGTATAAATCTTGTAGATGGCGAACATATTTATAGCTGTATTTCAGACTCAGAAGTATTGGTCATGATCCCGGGAATACGTTCCACCGACAGATCTCAAAGGTTTATATATATTCGCCGTGTTTTGCCCCGATCCTTTTTTCAAACCAACTTGTCGGGGACCATATGCTATGGTCTTACATTTGATGTCCTTAAGGCCGAGACCATCGGTAAGCAAAAGAACTTCATCCTGAGAAGTTGACCTCCAGGTACTCTGGGAACCGACAGAGATTTTTGCTTCAGCCCAATCCATTCTGAAAAATACAATATATTCGGCAGTAATCGAGTCATGGTAGGATTTTATGATAAAAAATAAAAATACACAAATAAATATTCTATGCTAAGGTATTAATTTCAACAGTCAGTCAGGAGACGAAATGAATCAGAGTAAACTAACTCATTTCCTCTCTTTCACTTTTCTCAGAGTGGACCCACAATGTTTAAAACGGTCCCACTATAACTCTGAGAAACTGACTAACTATTTAAAACAAAAAGAAAGGGAAGCAAGTACTAAATAGAATTTTAAATTTTTACTTTAGAAGAGTTGGACAAAATATATATTTCAGGGGTTGTCAAAATAACTTTTTATAGCAGCGTATTACGATGATCTCCTTTCCACATAGTAAGAAGAAAGGATCATCAATAATATTTAATTCATCGAAAACTCCTGTACCTCTGCTACCTATGAAACTTTAATTAAAATCATGGCATATTATATTTTTGTAAAATAAAAACAATATGAGGAAGTCTTTTTCCTTATTCTTTTTATTTTACTTTTAGATATAAATACATTAATTATCAGAGGCAGGTGGTTTTCCATGAATATATATACCATAAGTATATTTTTGTATAAAAATTTCTATTTATACAGTATAATATACACTGTATAAACGCTTTTTGATTGTATTTTGGGTAATGCAATCACACAAGACTTTCTTATCTAGTTTGTAAATTTTTTTAAATTAGTCTGTACTCATACACGGAGAATACATACACACAATAGATCACTTAGGCAAGAACATTTTCTCTAGGAGGGATATTCGTCTCATAATTTGAAATTTTTGACGATCAGACATACTAGTAAGCATTCCTCCAAGACCACTTCCATATATGAAAATGTTTATAGTTTTAATACTATAGTTCAGAAGGAAGTATATTAAGAGATTAAGAAAGATAGAGAGAAACTTATCTGGTTCTTAGTTTGAGATAAGTCATTTTGCTCATTATATTAGCTTTTTTCAATCAGTAGTTGAACAACAGAACTTTAATTAAAGGAAATTGCAGAGGAATTCCTCAAACAGATGAAACAAAGCTAACAAATTTCTGAGCTTATTTATTTCATCTCAGGGAAAGATCAACTTTTCAATTTATAACACAGAGAAGGTTATAAAAGACTGGTACGTCTCCTGTGACGGACATATTCTATGGGGGTAGACATTACATTCGGAAAATTGGGAACCATTCCTCTACTTCTAGTACTGGGAGGAATAGGCAATTGCATTTCCTCCAAGATTTCATCATCTATATGGACCAAAGTCAAATTACTGTTATCCAAATGGACGTTAGTGGGATCACCAATTACCTCTCCCACTATTTGAAAAGGGAGAATTCTAGTCTCCGAGACAGGGGAAGAAACCATTTCAGCCGACGGGGACATATTGAAAGAATTACTATTTGGCGGGCTGAAACCATAAAATTCAGTCTTTTGAGAGCTGGAAGAACTATCTAGGGTAAAAAGGTTTGACCCATCGACCGGCAAATCACCCACAACATTTCTCTCTGACAGATCCATAAGGTCATCAGAAGAGACTGAGGAGGAATAGTTAGGTCTATCCATAAAAAAGGACGGGGGATCCGTTAAATTCAACCCAGATGTTTCCAGATTAGTACTTTCCAACTGCTGTGCTTGTGAAACTATAAGATCTTCATTATTATTAGTTAACCTTACAGGAGAAAGGATAGAGGGGTATTTAAATTTACTAGGGTATTCATGAGAATACATATCAATATAATCTAAAACAGGGGTAAGTATCTCGTCATGGTTGACCTCCAGGGTACTACCATGGCTCTTAGAACTAGTAGGAATATTTATTAACTCTGTCTCGGATAAACTAGAATCGGAATCTATCTCAGGTAAACTAGAATGGTTAGAATTAGATTCGTCCGAAGAATGGATAGGTGAAATGGGAATTACGAGAGGAGGGAGCAAAAATTTAACCTCTTTGTGACCTGAAGATTTTAAGGAATTTGAAGACAACCGAGGAACTAACTCCTCCATACTAATGTTAAAGTTTTCCCTTTGATCCCAAGAAGTGGGCTCTATTACAGGAGTTAAATTGGGCAGTTGAATATAGTCACTTAAAGAGATTTAAGAATCCCTCAAAATCAGCTTCCTCCTCCAGGGAATCATCGATATTAGTAAACAAGGAGGTATCAGCGATGGACTCTGACTCATAAGAATTAGCTGAATCAGTCTCAGACTCAAGATCGCTGGATTCAGGAGGATTTTCATCATCCCCATCCAACAAACTCTCCTCGTCCGAGAAAAATGCATCACCAATTTTTATTTCGAGTCAGGTATTTTCGCAAATAACCCGGAATCTCAATCCATTCCCTTAAGTGTGAAAAATGGACTTTTTGAGTTCTACTGGGGGGATTAGTATTCCTTTGGATGACATATGCTACCCTATTCGGGTTCACGTCAACAACGGTAAAGGGCCCTTCCCACTTATGATGAAATTTAAGAGCAGTGCTTGGCCCAGTTCGTATTACTTTACGAGCTACTTTTTGACCGACCTTGAAAGGTTTAAAGTTGACACTGCCCTCTTTCCAATATTGGGGAAAAGTATGCACTGGGGTATGGGATTTTTGTAATAAATAATCCGAAGGAGACATGTCCAATGCACTATGATAAGTATTATTATAAATTAATATGGAGGAAGACAATTCTTCATCCCAAGTAGCGGGTTGTTCCAGAACTAAACATTTCAGTAGTTGAATTAAACTCCGGTTAAACCGCTCTGAGACACCACCGTTACTCGAGGGATGAAGTGGAGATATTCTCACATGTTTAATGTTGTGTTTTTGTAACACCTGTTGGAATACCTGGGAAGTAAATTCAGTTCCATTATCAGTTAAAATACGATTTGGAACTTTAGGAAGGAAAGGGAGAACTTGGTGTTCCAGTTTCCGAGAGACGGTCAAGCTGGACTTGTCGGCAATGGGGACTACAGACACCCATTTAGAATAATGGTCAATAAAGATCATGCAATATTTATTTCCTTTAAAAGTTTTAGGGAATTGAATCAAATCCATGGCACATAAATCGAAGGGATAGTTGGCCAAGATTTTCAACATGGGGGGAGTAATATTGGAAGAAAAGTTTTTCTGCATCTGGCAAACAGGGCAACACCGCACTACATCTGAAATTACCTGGTTGACCCTAGGATGCCAAAAATGCTTATATACTAACTGAAGCAGCTTGTTCCGGCCTATGTGGGCACAGGATACATGGAGGCCCAAAACTATATGCATTAGTAAGTCCAAAGAAATCGCATAACAGATCCCCAGACGTAGTTCGGTAATACAAAATGTCATTTTCCAAGATCATTTGTTTAGAATGACTTTTGTATGGTTTGGGTACTTGTTGCCAATTTATATTGTTAACATTTTTCTTAAAACCCTTCAATAAGTAACGAAGAGTACGATCATTATTTTGGTCGTATATAATATCTGTATCGTTAATATTAGTATTAACTACAGATATGTTTTTCACCTGTATGGTGGAAGATTTCAAATTGGACCGGGTACAAGTTGAAATGCCCTCGGCTACCACAGTTAATTTTTTCCCTTGAAGATGAATCAGTTGCTTCCGGGACATGTCCGGTAATAGGTGGTTATCCCTCAGAGCACAAGTACCAAGTATCAATGGGTTATCTACCATGTATTCCTGTGGAACTATAAAGAAGGCTGAAGGATGAGTTTCAAAACCCATATTAAACCTCAGGATTAGGTTTACATAATGAACAATGGGAATCCTTTCTTTGTTTCCGAACCCACTAATAGCCTTCACTCCTATGTCTTGTGAATTTAAAAGCTCCTTGGACTTCCCTAGTAGAGGGACAATCTCAGAACTTATCAAATTTACTCCCGCCCCACTATCTACAAGGCAATCATAAATGGGAGCATCATGATCGTCCAACTTGACACAGACGACCAATGGGTCTATATCAGCCTGACACAAGTTAATGGCGACGACCATGTCCTCACTAGCATAGGAACAAAGGGGATACGAAACTTTACTCATGTGATTCTTTCCACCATGTTTAAGAGAAGGATCATCAAGGTTTTTCGTAGAGTCATTTACAATGTCCTTTTCCACAGAGTGACTCAAATCTGCGGGGACTATTCGTTTAACTGTTTTTCCTGGTGAGATTCAGCAAACCCCCCTTTGCACCGACCCTCATAATGAGATACATTGCAGTACTCACAGGGATCCAAAAATAGGCGTTGGGGAAGCGGCTTCTTGGGTTAGCCATTATTACATTTTCTGAGGCTTCAGGGAGATAGGATGATCTCGAATATACCTTCTTTACAGCTCCTTGAAGGTATTCTTTAGGCGGAGTTCGATCAGGATTACTGGATCTGGGAGGGGTGCGTTGAGTACACCTCATTCCCGCGTGAGGACCTCTACAAAAGGGACATACTACTTTTCGGTTATTTACGGGAGATGATGGAGGGGAATTCCTAGCTCGACATTCGGTATTTAGATGGCCGGTTTTCTTGCAGTAGCTACAGACTCCAAGGTACTTATAGCAATCCTGCATTTCGTGTCCTCTCTTCTCACAGTAATCACAGAGGAGATTCCTTCGATCCTCAGATCCGGACCGAACATTTCGAGTTACGCTGCGAGTATTAGTAGTCCTGACACGGTCCTCGTTCCGGGGTGAACTACGAACCGTGTTATGGAAAGAACGACTGTAGCTATTTCTTTCCGGAGGACTACGTTGACTGACATTGGTAGGGCGATGGTTAGTTTTTACTGATGACTTAGTTTTTCGTTGTTCGACTTTTTTCCGTAGAACATCAGTCCATCCAGGAAGGGTAGTATTGATTTGTACTACTGACTCCAATGATTCGTTTAGATCAACCTCCCGGTCAGATCGAGAATAATTTGATGGGTCGTTCTCAAGAGGTATTGATTGGGACATGGAATTTGGAAAAGCAGTATTCTCACTGTCCAAAGAGTCTGCAAAATTCACAATATTCTCCCAAGAAGCTCTACTATACCCGTCCAACTCCATCATTTTTATATATTGACGGACGAATGTTTCAATAAATGGAGGCAAACTACAAAGGAAAGCTATTCTAAGGGAATCATGATCTCTCATATCGTATCTAGGATATGCTTGACTAGCCAGGCGTTCCAACCGAAGGGCAAACATTTTAATGCTCTCATTGGGATATCGGTGAGCAGCATGATACTTCTGTATCCTATATTCTTTCTTCTTACGTTCCTCATCTCGATACCAGCATACAAGATTATCCCGTACAGAGAAGTATTCACGGTTATCTTTTATTATTTCTCGGTATTGAAGAAATAGCCTTCTAGCTGTCATCCTAGCAGTCTCAACCATTGGTGATGGGCATTTGGATAATTAAGGCTACAGTACGCCTCAAAATCAGCCAAATAGACTAAGAGATCTTGTTCTGATTCATACTTAAATTTTCCAGGGTCCACAACCTTAAGTTTTTGAGAGTTCTTGAGCAACTGTGTAAGAAGTATAATGGCCTCCTCCAGCATGTCAAGTCTCTGTTTCATTTGTGGCCCTGAATACATAGAAGGTTCATTTGGATCGGGAATACGACGTTCAAATTGTCGTTGTGGTAATCCTTGTGGAAAACAACCAGAATACGACTGAGGGTCAATAGACATCTGGTGTTCCGGATACTGATTTACTGGGATTTGGTCTCGGTGGGGTTGTAGCAACCTATTATATTTCTCGGAGAAGTCAGATTCTCCTCTATTTATTGGGGACAAAGAATCTCTTGTGCCTCTACCCATGTCTGGATTTCTCAAGAGAGACTTAGGTTGGGTAAAGTAATTTACTGGTGGTATAGAATTATGAAGAAGACTGGGATTAGGCAGAAGTTTAGGGTTAGGAAGAAGTTTAGGATTTGGAATAAGGTTAGGATTAGGAATAAGATTCGGATTAGGAATAAGATTAGGATTAGGAATAAGATTAGGATTAGGAATAAGATTAGGATTAGGAATAAGATTAGGGTTAGGAATAAGATTAGGGTTAGGAATAGGGTTAGGGTTAGGAAGAAAATGAATTTTTGGAGTTTCCACATAACTAGGAAGATTATGAGGAAAAGGTTTGGATCGTGGTTGAAATTGGGAAACTAAGGAAGGTTTAAACTCACGATCATAGAAAGAAGTGGTATTTTTAGGCATTTGCAATTTATGTGCATCAAGGTCAGAGGTTATAACTTGACCTTGAGCGGGAAACGTTCTGTGTTCAACCTGACTGATTTCAACATTATTTTCTTGAGTCCATTGCTTTTTAAGTTTAATAAGCAATGCATCCATTTCAGACTGATTAAAAGGTTTGTCAAAGTTGGAAACCATTTTTACGTCAGAGTTGGAACCCAAGGGTGTGTCAGAGTTGGTGACTTCTACCCTATTTTTATTTTCATCATTCACTCCTACATTCATTTCTAATTGATGTTTATTTTTATCACGTGGATCTAGAGCAACAGCTGCAAGGGATGGATCAAAGTCCAAAACCTCTTGACTATCAGAAGCTGTGCTTGTTTCCAAGCCTGTGTTTTGATTTTTTTCAGACATGTTAAATTTTTGTTAAAGTAAAAATAAAGAAAATTTAAGTATTGGAGGGTTATCCCTAACTAACTCTTGAATCTGTCCAATGTAAGTACAAAAGAAGAAGATTTCTTTGAAGAGAGCTGAAGAGAATCGATGAATTTTCAAAATAAATGTGATGATGTGAGCTAGAGTCACAATCCTAGTGCACGCAAGCGCAGGAACTCAACAGAGTCCCTGTTCGGGCGCCACTTAATTTATTTATGTTGCGGAGAGAAGCACGCTGGGACCGAACACTCGTACCCGACTGGAAGGTGCCTCTCTCCACTTATTCTCGTAGAGTCGATGGTCGAAGAAGATTGAATAATTCGGAGGTCAAAAGATATAATAAGAAGTAGATCGTATTAAAGTGATGTTCGATAGATGTGGTTTGAATGTCTAGTAAGCACAGGCAACCAACTTACACCATCAGAGGTGTTACGGAGCAGGTTAGGCTATTCGTAACGGAGGGAGATTGTCTCCGGACTCCGTTGGCCTGCTTACTTGGGTGACTATTCAGGGAGGATTGTGAGTTTTTCAAGGGGAATAAACAATTGTGATACACTTTACAGGTCTTAACCCCAAATGAAGGGTTTACTTAACTATAGTGTTTCCGGATCTATCTATCAATGAAGTCTAATCATATTTTCGTGGAGTCTAATCAGATATTTTTAGCTAGTAAAGAATAAAAATATAATAACAGTTCAATATAGAATCAAAATCTAAGGATATAGACACACTAGAAAAAGTTTATGTTTACTGAATTCGTTCTAAATATATACATGTGGGAGGTTTGTGAACATATAAAGATAACACAATCCACTCCCAACAAAACTATAGTAAAAGTTATATGAATTGGATTATATAATATATTTTAATTAGATAAATACATTGGAATTATACTTAAAATCCAATGTATTATGATTATGTACATAAGTTCAGGATCAGATTCAAGAGTGGAAACCAAACGAATCCAAATATCATTCGTGCAATGAAGTAAGGGAGGAAATAGAAATTCTGACTCGATTATGACTAATATATCACACTTAACTGAAGATTTTTGGGGATAAACAAAAGAGCTGAATTCAACCAGAACTACAAATCCAAGATTGAAATCAAGCCAGGAATTGAAATTCTAAACCAAGAATTGAAATCTTTCCCAAGATTAAAACCGAAGATTGAAAACCCGCAATTGAAACCCTGTCAATAAATAATAAAGGGGATTACTATCACACTCTATCTTCATTTATGACAGTATATTTCATATAATTTTACATGTACTTTATTACTTTATTGAACTCACCCTTTCAATTTCCAAGAGGGGTTTGTTCAATTACTCAGTAGTTTGCTGGTTCTTTCCGATATGAAACTGGAAATTCTGGACATCTAACTTCCAGCTCTCCAAAGTCCTCGAGTATTTATGAATTTGTTTGTTACAATGTTATGGTACAATCATGTACTTTTTAGAATTTAACAAAAGTGTTTATTTTATAATATTATCATATATCAAATCATATATTCAAACTAAAAAAGAGAGAAAATAATTATAACCTCTATAATTCCCTAAGTTTTCATAATAAATACAGCAATAATATATAATACACTCATCGTCCAGGCTGGAGCATTTTGTCCAGACTGGATCAATGAGAACCTTAAAATTACAAAATCGTTACTACGGGTTACTTCAGTCGTCAATGGCACAACTATGCACGAATAACATCTATATATATATATATATATATATATATATATATATATATATATATATATATATATATAATATATATATATATATATATATATATATATATATATATATATATATATATATATATATATATATATATATATATATATATATATATATCTTCATATATATTTATATATATATATATATATATATATATATATATATATATATAAATATATATATATATATATATATATATATATATATATATATATATATATATATATATATATATATATTTGGGTGTGTGTGGATACGATAGTTTGTGTGTACAAATACGAGCGCAGAAGGTGCATCAGTCCATCAAAAAATTTTAGGTCCTATAATTAATAATACATAGCAATCTAGATTTTAATGAATTACATATGAAATGTTTGACATGAGTTAACAAAGAATGTTATGAAAAGGAAAACGTAAAAAAAAAGAATGTTAAAATTTGTAAAAAACAACCAGAAAAGTTACAAGCCTTTCCAATTTTAATATTTATAAAAGTAAAATTAAATCATATTTATTATTTTTACAGACTAGTAGCACAAATTTTCACTAATGAAATGGAGGAACTTTTATAAGCAAATGTTCGTGTGCCATGAATTTGTATCTTCAAATTCGTATTTTCTGTTTTACATTATTTTTACCTGTATTTTTCTGTTTACTTCTTTATATTCCTATCTCAAATAGAAGAGCATTAACATCCACAAGTAAAAGAAGTCATAAGTAAAAAAAACCTACCCTATTATACCTGGATCACAACAGTCACTGTGCTATCTCGTCAATGTAGGGTTCATCCCTTTAATTCCAGACCCACAACCTTCCCTCACCAAACTCCGACATTTTGGTTTGTCTATTCCTTCTTCCCAGTTTTGTAAAACTCGCATTCTTTCCTTCTGACTCAATTCCTTTTTTTCCGGTCTGTAGCCGGCCAATTCCCAGCACACTCACCACTAACATCCGCTTAACCAACCAACTTTCATCCATCCTTTCCATTTAATACCTCTCGTTCAATATCTTGTTTACTCCTACTTCACACCACACAGCAAACTTTCCATAACACGTTCATTTCTCATTTATCAATTCTTCTACCACACCTGACATCCTAATATGAACGGATTGTACCTTAGATCTTCCCACTTCTTATTCAGACTATAGTTTCACTATTGCATTAGCATTATCAACAACACAACCACTTACAAAATTTCTAGCAAAAGCAAAGTTTAATTACCAACCACTTCCCTACTCTGCATCATCCGTTCTCTTTTCATCTAACTAATACCTAAATATTTAGCTCGGATGCTTATTCCAATTTACTCAACATCAACAGTCTCACTCACCATCCTTACTCTTATCATTTACTTTCAGAGCCCCCTTTATACAAACCCTGCCAAACCCCTCCTACCAATCCCAATCCTCTCAAGCCTTCTTCAGATTCGCAAAAGAAAATCCTTGGTACAATAGGCACGAGGACCACTCCACTCATTCTCCATTAGTCTAACACCTTTACTATCACTACTTCTAATTCTTTCATCCATCCCATTAAATCAGTTAAATAACCAAGGGTGATAACACACCTACCTCACTCCACTATGAATGTAATCCGTTCACTTTCATCCATTTATTCTTACACCTTCACCATATATCACTCTACTTATTACCTCATGCAAATGCCCCTTTTATTTTACTATCAAGCCCACACATTCACTGCCCTTCTTCATTTACTGCCTATGTTAGGTAGATTTTCGAAGTGTTCCTCCACACTCTCCTCACATCATTTCATCAGTCACGAAAGTACCATCCATATTCATTCTATAGAAAATTCATAATCTCTTTGTTAACCTGTAAGGAAAGACTTCCTCTCTTTGCAAAACCCCATTCATCCTCCTTCCAAATTGTTAATTGAACTTTTTTCTTCCGTCTACGTATGCACAACTTTTAGCCTTCCTTTTTCCTTCTTATATATTTTCCTTACATTTTTTCTTTTGATATCTCATGTCATTAACATTACATTCAACCACGCCTCATTTTTACTTTTTAAAGTCTTGCATAAACTCTTCATTCCGCTATTCATTATTGACATTCTACTTCCTACGATAGCACATCCACATACTTCTCTTGCACTACTAACAAAGGCGTCCTTTATTTGCGTCCAGATTTGTTCAGTCTCAGCTTTTTCACATTCAGTTGATTTATTTGAAAATGTTCTTATATTTTTCCTTATAACCTTGTTAACTTAATTCTTCCCACTCCCTTCTTCATCTTTTTCCTCTCCATTCATGATCCCACTCACTTAATCTTACATAAAACAACATAATGACCTGACATTCCCACCCCCTACCCCCACTGATTTACATCCATCACAAACTTCAGCATCTTCTTCACCAACAAAAAATCAATCAAATCTACTTCCACCAACTCTAGTATTATATGAATGAATGCCCTTATGCTCGAAGAATATTACTTACACACACATAACTCTCTCTCCTCACAAAAATCAATCACCTTCCTATCATTTTCTGTTTCTTCCGCAACCCCTAAGGTACCTGTTATACCATCCCTTTTTCGATCCCTTTTCAACCATTCAAGTCGCCCAACACAATCAATCAAAATCCCCTACTCACCCATAACCCTGCTTTACTTTGGAAAGCTCATATATGTTCGGTGCAACTGAAAACAATGCAATTTTTAGCCGATTTGCAAAATTATTATCCGTAGGTCAATCATGCAAGCGATTCTTGGCCAAATTTAATTGGGAAAAAAATTATTCACATTGCTAAGTAGTTTTAAATATAATTTTAAGTACGGGATTCCTAAGTGGATACTTTTCAGCATCTTTGTAGGATTTTGCAAATTAGAAAATAGGTAAACTATTAAATTTTGATTTTAATGTATTATCTGATTGTAATTTAATTAACTCAAAAGTTGCAAGAAATGATCGATTAGCTTCCTCTGGCTTCACATCAAAAGGAGTTTCAAATATTCGCAATGTTTGTTCATTATTTTTCAAATCTAAAAACCTCTTTTTGAACTGCTCTAAAATATTGAAACTCTCTTCTCCATACTACAATGTTGATTCTCGTTTCTGCTGTTTCAGTGTTGGAAAATGTGTCATGTAATTTATCTTCAGTAGAGTTGCAGCATTATTTCAAAATTCTTGATATTGAGAAGATCAGTATAAGCCGATTTGGTCCTTGTAATTTCGAATTTATATCATTTAGGAAGCTTGTGATGTCGACCATAAATCCCAAATCACAACCATTTTTGGTTCTTTAATCCCATGGTGTTTATTTTTGCATTTAGTAAGGTTTATTATTGCATTTAATAAAAGATATTCGGTGCTTTTTCAAACCTATATTTTTTAATAAACTTACAAAACTGTGTGTGATTTCATTCGCTCCTTCAATTTCCCTGCTAGAAGGTCACACGCGCTTATTTTCAATTTGTAGTTAATTATCATAACTGCCACAACGGGATAGCCTTTAAAGTCTATGAAAAATTTCACTTCGTACAAGCTCTTAATCATGGGTGCTTTGCTTAGCCAGCAAACCTTCCACCACTCACTAACATTCTTACCCCCTACTTTACCACATCCACATACATCTCTCGCACTATTAACAAACTTCCTTTATTTGCGTCCAGATTTGTTCAGTTTCGACTTGGTCACATTCAACCGATTTATTTGCAAGTGCTTATCCTTATTACCTTGTTCAATTAACTACCTTTAATTCTTCTCATCTCCTTCCTTATCACCTTCCTCTCCATCCAAGCCCCCACTAACAATTAATCTTACATAAAATAAGGATCCGATAATCTTGTCCCTAACCCCCTCACCGATTTAACACCCAACGCATACTTCAACATCTTTTTCACCAATACAAAATCAATCATGCTATTCACCTCGATACCATCTCTAGTATACTTATGCATACATAAAGTGTTTAAAGAATGTATTACTTACACACTTGCCTCTCTCCTCAGAAATCAATCAGCTTCCTACCATTCTCATGGGTCACCCCAAAGCTACCTGTTATACCATCCCTTTCTTGATAACCTATCTAACCATTTAGGTCACCCAACACAATCAATCTGAAACTCCTACTCACCCCATCCATATCATCATTAAGATTATCTCAGAAAATCGCATTCTTCTCAGCATCACTCTCAGTTGAACCATATGTCACAACCACACATACCTTAACCTTTACAAACAAATTTAACCATTAGAATTCTAGGACTCACACAAACAAAATCCATCATAGATCTATGCCACAAGTCGCTCATCAGAATCACAACTCTCTCCCCTCCACTATCATTCCTTTCGACACAACAACGGATGATGCAGTGTAGTAGGAAAGTTGTGAATGGTAGGAAGGTGGCCGATGCAAATAAATCCTTGGTGGATATGAAGGGAGTAAGTTTTGGGTGAGCTGGGGTCTCACATTAGGGTATGTTATAATGTATAGTAGAAACTGGTCTGGAAAAAGGGGTATAAATCTATAGTAAAATATGTTCAGATTGGATTATCTTATTGGTGTGTTAAGTGAGAAAATTGATAAATGAGGAATGGACGTATGAGAGCTATGTGGTGTGAAAAATGTATAAATTAGGAATAAGCAATTTGACGATAGTTTGATGTTCGTGTGGAAAGGAATTGATGATAGTCGGTTGGTTAACGTAAATATATACGTAGTGAGGTGTGGGAATCGACGCTGGAGGCCCGACCAGAAAAAACCGGAATGTTCAGTAAGAATGCTGAGGAGAGGACATGAGTGCTGCGCCGAGGCGAGAAGAAGGTGCATAATAGGAGTCGAATGGCGGGGGTTTTGTGAAGGGGTATGGTTGTGGACCACCTGGGCCAAGGGACTGAAAACCCTACAATGGAGAGAATGCCCATAGTGAGGGTCGTCGCAGTCCCATGAAGCCCTAGGGTGAATTATTCTGACTGTGCAGTCTCTCACATAGAGTATAAGGGAGAGGTTAGACTGAGCTTTTTTTTCGGACTTGCGTTCACTACTTCTTCTACAACTTTCTTGTTCAGGCAGCGACGCACCTTACATTTCTTTTGGAGGGAAAAAAGGTAGTGATGATGAATATTACATACATTAGACCGGCACCACAACACAACCTCATGCACAAACCATAGCACACTCAAATGATTTTAATTGCACCAGCCACTTCCTACCATTTCGAACTTTCCTACTACACTCTGCATCATCGTTCCCTTTTCATCTAACTAATACCAATAAATATTTAAAACTCGGATGCTTTATTCTAAATTGCTTCAATCCAACTGATCTCCTCCCTACATTCACTTACTTCTTATCTAGCATTTACTTTCAACCCCCCATTATACAAACCCTGCTAACCTCTACAATCCCATCCTCTCAACTTTCTTCGTTCACCACGCAAATAAACTCATGAGCGTCATAGCAAGGGACCCACTCTTATCTTCTCTATTAGTCTAAACACTTTCCCGCTATCACCCTATTCCTAATTCTTTCATCACCCATCCAAATCACATTAAATAGCCAAGAGTGATAACACCCCTCGCTCACTCACTATGAATATTAATCGTTCACTTTCAAACTCATTTTATTCTTACACAGCTACATATTCACTTACCTCTTACCTCCTAAGAAATACCTTATTTCTTCTTACATCTATCAAACCACAACAATTCTATCCCTTCTTCATTATTGCCTATGTTTAGGTAAGCTTTTGAAGTATTCCCTCCCACAACGTAATTTTATAGCTGATTTATTGTGCAAATTACCATCCTATTCATTATTGATGAGAATTCCCCTACTCTCTTCTTAACACTTCTTCTAGAAGCAGTTACTTATTCTTTCTACAGTCCATTCCCCTCCTTCCAAACTGTTTAATTAACTTTTTTTCTTCGTCTAGTATGCATTTTTAGCCTTTGCCTTTTTTTTCCTTATTATTCTTTCCATAATTTCTTTTGATAATCCTCATCATTGGCTGTGAGCAACAATTCACAAGCCTATTTTTACTGTTTTAAAGTCTGCATAAACTCTTTCATTCCGCCTATTTTATTGACATTCTACTCTCTCGTAGACCTCCATAACTCTTTTCCTTTTTTTGCATTAAACTACCAAAAGGGCTTTCTTTATTTGAGTCCAGATTTGTTCAGTCTCAGCTTTTTCACATTCAGTCGATTTATTTGAAAATGTTCTTATATTTTTCCTTATAACCTTGTTAACTTAATTCTTTCCACTCCCTTCTAAATCTTTTTCCTCTCCATTCATGCTCCCACTCACTTAATCTTACATAAAACAACATAATGATCTGACATTCCCACCCCCTACCCCACTGATTTACATCCATCACATACTTCAGCATCTCACTCTCACAAAAATCAATCAAAGTTCACAATTTAAATTATATAATACAATGCCTCATGTTCGAAACTTTCACTCAAACATATACACTCTCTCTCTCACACACACAATGTGATCTATCATTTTCTGTTTTCTTCCGCAACCTCTAAGCCACCTGTTAAACCATCCCTTTTTCGATTACCTTTTCAACCATTCAAGTCGCCCAGCACAATCAATCCAAATCCCCTACTCACCCATGATCTTGCTTTACTCTGGAAAGCTCATATATGTTCGGTGCAACTGAAAACAATGAAATTTTTTTGCCGATTTACAAAATTATTATCCGTAGGTCAATCATGCAAGCGATTCTTGGCTAAATTTAATTTGGAAAAAGAATTATTCACATTGGTAAGTAGTCGAAAATATAATTTTCAGTGCGGGATTCCTAAGTGGATACTTTTCAGCATCTTTGTAGGATTTTTCAAATTACGAAATAGGTAAACTATTAAATTTTGATTTCAATGTATTATCTGATTGTAATTTAATTAACTCAAAAGTTGCAAGAAATGATCGATTAGCTTCCTCTGACTTCACATCAAAAGGAGTTTCCAGTATTCGCAGTTTCTTCATTATTTTTTAAATATAAAAACCTCTTTTTGAACTGCTCTAAAATATCGACTCTCTTCGCCATACTCCAATGTTGGTTCTCGTTTCTGCTGTTCCAGTGTTGGAAAATGTGTCATGTAATTTCTCTTCAGTAGAGTTGCAGCATTATTTCAAAATTCTTGATATTGAGAACAAGATCAGTAATAAGCCGATTTGGTCTTTGTAATTTCGAATTTAAATAATTTAGGAAGCTTGTAATGTCGACCATAAATCCCAAATTACAACCATTTTTGGTACTTTAATCCCATGGTGTTTATTTTGTGCATTTAGTAAGGTTTGTTATTGCATTTAATAAAAGATATTCGGTGTTTTTTCAATTTTATATTTTTCAATAAACTTACAAAACTGTGTGTGTAATTTCATTCGCTCCTTCAATTTCCTCTAGAAGGTCAAACGCGCTTATTTGTTTCCATTTGTGTTAATTAATATAACTGCACAACGGGATGCTTAAGTCTATGAAAAATTTCAGTCTTCCTTTTAAGTTCCTGTACTCTTAAGCATGGTGCTTTGCTTAGCGCAAACCTTCCACACTCACTGTACATTCTACCCCCTACTTTACCACATCACATACATTCTTCACTATTAACAAAACGCTTCCTATTTGCTTCCCAGACTTGTTCAGTTTCGACTTCTTCACATTCAACCGATTTATTTCTGCAAGTGTTATCTTATTACTTTGTTCAATTAACTCTACTTTCAATTCTTCTCATCTCCTTCCTCTCCATCCAAGCCCTCACTATTTTAATCTTACATAAAACAATTTAATGATCTTATAACCCCTCACTGATTTAACATCCCACGCATACTTCAACATCTTTTTCACCAACACAAAACCAATCATGCTTCTCACCTCTCGATACCATCTCTTACTACACCAACTCTAGCATACTTATGAATTCTTTTGTGCTCACAGAATGTATTACTTACACAATTGCCTGCTCCCTCAGAAATTCAACTATTTCCTACATTTTCATCGTACCCTAGCCTATGTTATAACATCCTTTTTGATAACCTATCTAACATTTAGGTCACCAACACAATCAATCTTTAACTCCTTCATCACCGCATCCATTCATCATTATATTATCCCAGAATCGCATTCTCAGCATCACTCAGATGAACTTATGTACAAACAACATCCTTAACTTTACAAAAATTAATCAATTAGAATTTGTATCAACAACAATCCATCATAGATCTATGCCACTAGTCGCTCATCAGAAATCACAACTCTTCCCCTCCATATCATTCTTTCGACAGTTCCACAAGGAGATGCCGTGTAGTAGGAAAGTTGTGGATGGTGGAAGGTGGCCTGATGCATTAAATCCTTGGTGGACAATGAAAGGGATAAGTTCTTGTGGTGGGCTGGGGATCACATAGGCGTAGGTTATTTACCCGCGTATTTATGTATCAGTCTGATAATCGGTTTGGAATATAGGGGTATAGATCTATAGTAAAATAGTGTTCAGATGGACAACTTTAGGGGTGTGTAGGTGTGAGAAGAATTTTAAAATGAGGAATGACGTATTAGAGAGATGTGTGGCGTGAAGGATAAATTAGAGAATAAATGAATTTAAAGTATTTTGAGATAGTTTTGGGTCCTCGTGGAAAGGATGATGATAGTCGTTTGGTTTTTAAGCAAATATATAGTAGTTGAGCGTGCTGGAATCGACCGGTGGGAGACGATAATAAGCAAGAATGTCAATAAAGGAATGCCTCGAGGAGAGAATGTAAATTTGGCAGAGGCGAGAAGAAAGTGCATAATAGGAGTAAATGGCGGGGGTTTTGCTGAGGGGCGTATGGTTTGGGAACCTGCGCGCAAAGGGATGAACCGCTAATTGACGAGATCGCCATGTGAGGGTCCAGTCGCAGTCCCATGAAGCCCTAGGGTGGATTATTTGATGTTGAGAGTCTTCACATGAAGAGTAATGAGGGCAGAGGTTTAAGGACGAGCTTTCTTTTACGACTCGAAGTCATATTTCCTTCTACCTCTCTTCTGTTTCAGTGCAAGCAACGCACCTTCCAATCTTGGGAAAAAAAGGTGATTAGATGAATATAAACTATGTTAGACAAAAGCTTAAATTAAAACTATAAAGTGAATTAGAAAGAAAACACATACTTCTTCTTTAATATAATAATAATAATAATATAAATAATAATAATAATAATAATTACTAATAATAATATATAGTGTGGGCTTTTCAATGTTCGTGTTTTTAACACATTTAAACAAATGTAAAAAAATTGATTTATGTAAAAAGGAAAATGTATCATTATTATAAACAAAATATACGGCATTAGCAATAATGAATATCAAAAATCAGAATATGAAATAAAATTATATATATATTATATATATATATTATATTATATACTATATTATATATATATATATATATTATATATATAATTATATATATATATATATATTTATATATATATTATATAATATTATATACTACTACTAAATATCATATAATCACTGAACACCTTCAGCATTTCTTAGAAGCTATTCATATACTCATTAAAGCAATACCAGGGTTTTATTACATTAATAATACTAAAAATATAATGAAATGAAGCAATATATTATATAGGAGGGAGAGGAAGATGGATATTTTTTTGGGGGGGGGGAGGGAGGGGGAGAGCGGTTAATCTTCGGGGTGGAGGGGGGGAGGTGGTAGAATTTGAATGGAATTTACCTTGTTATTCCTTGTTCTTGAGGCGAGCCTTCTCTTCGTCTTTGGGGTGTCACGGCGGACTCTTTGAGGGGGGTTCCTCTTCCACTCTTTCCGTAGCGGGTTAGATCCTTTCCGGTCCTTCCTTATTTCGTTCTCAACTACTTCTAGCTCAATCTCTATAGAAATGCCGCTTCCATCGCGCATCTCTTCAGGATTGGCCGTTGGCTACGCGTCTTTTCTCCTCGCTCGATCTCTCCCTGCTCTTTATTCTCCTCCTCCTCCTCTTTCATTGTCCCTGGTTTTTGGCGTTTAAGATACGTTCTTCCTCTTCACCAAGGGGTATTACGTCTTCATCCATCTCTTCATCTAGAAAGAAAAATACTTAACAAGGCCTTTAAAAATCAAATAATTCAAACAAAACTATACCCTTACTCTCTTTCCTCTCTTATTCTATCCACAGATTCGGGCTAAAGTGCCTATACAAGCATCGGAAAAGAAAAGCAGTAGGAGAACATGAAATAAGAAAGCCCAGCCTTACGCCCTCTGTACATTATTATGTGGAGTGTCAAGACAGAAAATCCACCTAAGCATCCATAGACCACGACGGACTCTATGGTAAATCGTCAATGTAAGGGTTCATCCCCATGCCCAGGTGGGCCACAATACCCCCTTACAACAAACCGCCATTCTCTCCTATCATGCACCTTCATTCTGCCTCTGCCAAACTCACATTTCTCTCCTTCAGACATTCCGTTCACAGACTAATACCTTTCTCTTAGGTCTCAGCGGGTCGCGTTCCCAAAACACTCTCCATATAACATCCGGCTTAACACGACTTTATTCATCCTTTTCACATGCCAAACCATTCAACATACTTTCATTTTATTCTCTCATTTACCCTTTCACACCACACCACTCTCTAAAAGTTCATTCCTTATTTTATTTTCACACCTAACACTGCCCTAAGATTGTCCAGCTGACAATGAACTTTAGATCTATACTTCTTATTCCAGACCATAGTCTCACTACATACAATAACACAGGTAACAAATACCCTCATGTAAAACTCTGGCGCACTCAAGACTTAGTCCTTTACATTCACAACGATTTAATTGCACGCGCCACCTTCCTATCATTCATAACTTTCATACTACCACTCTGCATCATCCGTTATCCTTCTCATCCAACACTACCCTAAATATTAAACTCAGACACTTGCTCAGCTGCTCATCATCTAACATCACTTCACACTGAGGACTGTCGGGATCACCAGTTATAACTACTCGTCTTTTTTTTTTTTTTTATCTACGTTTACTTTCAACCTCTTCCTTATACCCTCCCAAATCTCTCCACCAATCCTCTCACAAAAATATCATTTCGCCACACAGAACCAAACCATCCGCATACAATAGGTAGGCACCCCACTCACCTCCATTCTCATCATTCTAACACCATTTCTCGCCATCCCCCCTCGAATTCTTTCATAACCCATCCATATACAATTGATAACCAAGGCAGACATAACCACCTGTCTTACTCCGCTATTAATTAATCCTAAACCAATCACCCATTGACACCATTTATTCTTACACACGCCTTCACTATCGTATACCATCTTTGATTCCATTTTGAAGCTACCACCACACCATATATCACTAACTACTGCCATAGAGCTTCCCTATAACTCTATATACGCTGTTGTAAATCATAAAATAAATATAATTTATTCTTCTTCTCTCTCATTTTCTCATCATTTGTTTCAATGTAAAGATTGATCCACACATCCTACCACTCCTAAACGCACTTGTTCTTCCCCAAAGTCCCTCAGTCACTCGCGCACTCTTTGACAAAATACCAGCATATACCTTAATACAACACTCAATACTTATTCCCTATAATTTCTCGTTCCCTTTTCTCCTTACCTTATACAGGGTAATATTACGCTCTCCTCCAACTCTTGGAACTATACCCTCCATAAACTCTTTATTACACACACTTCCAAATCAATCAATCACATCTCGCCTCCGCTTCCTTGATCATTTCACTAGTAATTTCAATCTATACCTGCAGATTTACCATTCTTCAACTTTCTCACACTACCCATTACATCCTACTTATAATAAACTCATCCCAAAAATACCTATTCGTTTTGACCATCAAACACACAGCCACTAACACCTCATCATTACTGGTTATATTGTGCAGATTTTCGAAGTGTTTTCTTTCACATCCTCACATCCATTTCATCAGTTACAAAAGCACCATCCCTTTCATTATTCTAGCAGATTCCCCTTATTCTCATTCTTAACCTTTCGCGCTCTTCCTTCCTGAAGAGCTTCATATTCCCTTGTATGTCCCCGTTCATCTCCTTCAAACTGTTCATTACCTCTTGTTTTTCTCCTAGTATACACTTTTAGTATTTCTTTTTCCTCCTTATTAATTCAAGCATCTTTCTTTTGAAAACTTCATCATTTCGTGGCCACGCTCTTTTTTACCTTATTCTATTAATGCTAGTCGATCGTTTCATATCTGCAGAACGCAAATTTTTAGTCGGCTCGCTTAAAATACCCAGCTGACTCCATCTCCACAATTATACAATTTCCCATCTTCCATTTTAAAATAAGTGGCCCTAGCTTCACACAAACAATTTTTAGCTCATGCAGTCATGCTCCATCCAAACCATTGTGGCACCGCAGGCCTAACAGAAACGACTACAACTTAAAAGCATATTAAGTTATTACTCAAAACTTTCAGTGCACATAAAACTAACGGTCTCGATATTCTTATGAAAATTGTAATAAATCTAAAAACTCTAAATGTCAAACACTTTCCTATACCATGTACCACATATGCATCAGTCTCTCCCTTTTACACAAAAGACCCTCAAAATGGGATTCCTCAACCCCAGGTCCACAACCTATGCCAAGTTATCGGATTAAGAACAGTCTTAATCAGAATATGCCTCAACTCATAGATCCATAATAGAATATCATTACACTTTAACAGTATCCCTCCTTATGAAGCAGCTCTATAACGATCCAAATCCTTATTACATTTACCTTTTATCCTTGACAGTCGTCGAGGGTGATATACTAAAGAAGTCCTCATCATCGGCAATCGTCACTTCTTCATCTTTTCTTCTTCAGCTTTTCTAGCTTCGGCTTACTTTCTTCTCATTTTTTTTGGCTTTGCTTATATCTTTAGTGTGTTTATATAATATATATATATATATATATATATATATATATATATTTATTACTTATTAATCTATATTATATATATATATATATATTATTTATATATAATATATTATTCATATATATATATATTATATATATATATATTATATATATTATAATAATATATATATATTATCATATATATATATATATATTATTATATTATTATATATATAACTATATATATATATAAAGTTCCAGGGATGAAAGCTGTATATTAGCTATTAATTCACTCCCTCGCTTCTTGGATTACTCTTTAACATATAACTAATTGATTAAATTGATCTTATGTTCTCGTCACTTCAGGTGGTTGTGATGATTCTGATGAGATGATCAAAGCTAAAGAAAACACACACATAATAAATAGTTGACCCTCCCTTTAAGAAAAAAAAAAAGTTAAGTGGGAAGGGTTTAGACAATAGAGATTGCCTGAATTTTTTTCCAGGAACTCTGAACATGGGAAAATGTAAATAGACTAAATTTTTCTTTTACTGAATGAGTTTTTGTAAGCGAATTTGTTTAATACATCAAAGTTTAGCTTACTTTTTTCAAAATTGTATTTAATTGAATAAATATATTAATAATATAAAAAAGTTATATCGGTTATAAAATAAATAAAATTGGGTCTTTATTTTTGGTTTTGGATCCAATTCTTTATTTTGGGTCAAATTCTCCAGAAGTCTTATTTTTGGTCTTATCATTGGGTCTTCACTCTTTTGGAGTCTTCATAAAGTAAAAGTTATTTATTTTGCTCTCTCAAATTCAAATTCTCATATTTAGGGTAATTAGGTCTAAATTTCATCTTAAGATACAACGCTAAAAATTAATTAATAATAATAAACAAGCAAAGAAATTACTTTCTTTTTCTTTTCTTCTTCGCTGCAGCTGCGGCTTCTCCTGCTTTGCTTTCCTCTTCTTCTTCTGTCCTCGTGTAAAAAAATAATAGAAAATAATAATTTTATTAAAATAAACATTCTTCGCGTATTTTAAATTGACCAGTCTACTTAGGCAAGGTGCTAAATTATATCATCAAACTCAACTTAAAAAAAAAAAAAGAAAAAAAAAAAAGGTGATGTTAATATATCAATATCAAAAAACTACAAATTAGTGACTATAAAGGGGTCCGGACCTAGGTAACAACTACTAGAAGTTCTCCTCTTTGAATAGGGCTATGCCTTGAGATGCGAACTAAAAACAAAAAAGAATAGATAAAATATATAAAACTAAAATCTACAATATAACTAGCTGACGATATGCCACCTCTCCTTTTAAGATAACTGGCGATACTTTAATCGAAGTGAGAGTGTGACTGGCAATGGCTTCCAGAGATTTGAAGCCTTGGTCCTTTGCAATCGTGCACCTGATCGAGTTCTTTACAATGTACTCCAAACTAATAAAAACACGTTCCTTTAATATCCTCAAGCATCAAGGGCATTTAGTAATAATAACTTCACCGATCGTGGTGCACCAATAAATAATAAATAAATACAATAATATATATATTATATATATATATATATATATATATATTATTACTATATAATATATACTATATATATATTATTATATATATATATATATTATATTATATATAAGTCTCGGTGGCGCAGTGGGGGACTGGTGCGTTTGCACGCTTAGGGTCGTGAGTTGGAGTCTCGTCAAACGGGATTTGTATTTTCGACTAGTCACCAGGACGGACACGAAAAATTGCTGTTTGTAGGAGATTTTCTGTAATTCATTACAGTTTACGGCATAGTGTATTAATACACTAATCTCCATACCCTCACCTCACTCAACCATAGCCAACACATACAACGGTACAACCTTTATTACACATACAGACACCTACATTCCTATTAGCCTCACGCACAGTAGGTCTGTGAGTTCAGAGCCTAGCCATGCCCACCGATGGCTGGGATACCTTGACTTGGTTCAGACTGAGGCTGGTTACTATCACCTGATAACTGTGCGCTTTCCACTTTGGTAATGGGCCACTGGTCGGCGAAACATAAAAGAGTAACTTTCCCGATTGTTTCGTGGTAAAATAACTAACTAACTAAAAAACTCACGTGTTAATATATTGATGAGTAAATCCACAATGTTAAGGTATGCGATATATCTATTATGAAGGATTATAAATCACTATACAAAATCAATTTCAGGTTGATAAAATAGAGAGAAATTGATCCAAACCGAGGTAATAAAAAGTACTTACCAAGAACTCGACCATTCGAATCCGATGGAGAAAATGGAACAGTCGTCTCAATCGTGTTTTCGGACACACTCGAGTCCCGTTGATTGGGGGGCAGGTTTTCCTTGTCTCTCGGCAAACTCAGTTCATTTGTAATTAAGAAGCTTTTCACGTCTGTGGCGTTGACGAAGCTGCCTGGAACAAGGAAAACCTGCCCCCCAATCAACGGGACTCGAGTGTGTCCGAAAACACGATTGAGACGACTGTTCCATTTTCTCCATCGGATTCGAATGGTCGAGTTCTTGGTAAGTACTTTTTATTACCTCGGTTTGGATCAATTTCTCTCTATTTTATCAACCTGAAATTGATTTTGTATAGTGATTTATAACTCTTTCATAATAGATATACAACTATCCACCGTCCTTAGTCGGCTCATACGACACGCAGGACATATACGATATATATAGTTTTTTAGTTACGTTAGTTTTTTACCACGACATATGGGGGAAAGGTTACTATTTTATGTTTTTTCCGACCAGTGGGCCCATACAAGTGGAAAGGTGCCATTTTTTTTTGAACTGTTATCAGGGTGATAGTAACCCAGCCTCAGTCACAAAGTCAAGATATCCCAGCCATCGGTGGGCATGGCTAGGCTTGGACTCACAGACCTACTGTGCGTGAGGCTAATAGGAATGTCAGGTGTCTGTATGTGGTAATAAAGGTTTGTACGTTGTATGTGTTGCTATGGATGAGTAGGTGAGGTATTGAGTTAGGTATTAATACACTATGCGAAACTGTATATGACTTAACAGAAATCTCTAAAACGGCAATTTTTCGTGTCGTCCTGGTGACTAGCCGAGTACAAACCGTTTGACGAGGACTCGAACTCAAGACCCTAAGCGTGCAAACGCACCAGTCAGCCCACTGCGCCACCGAGACTTTTATTACTATATATAATATATATATATATATATATTATATATATAATATATATATTATAGTATTATATTATATATTATAATATAGTATATATTTATTTATTTATTTATTTATTTATTTGTGTGCACCACGATCGGTGAAGTTATTATTTACTAAATGCTTGATGCTTGAATTATTAAAAGGAACGTTTTTTATTAGGTTTGGAATACATTTGTAAAGAACTCCGATTCAGGTGCACGATTTGCAAAGGACAAGGCTTCAAATCTCTGGAAGGCCATTGCCAGTCACACTCTCACTTCGATAATATCGCCAGTTATCTTAATAAGGAAGAGGTTAGTAGTCGTCAGTAGTTTTATATTGTAGATTTTTTAGTTTTATATATTTTATCTATTCTTTTTTGTTTTAGTTCACATCTCAAGGGCATAGCCCTATTCAAAGAGGGAGAACTTTTCTAGGTAGTTTTTACCTAGGGTCCGGACCCCTTTATATCACTAATTTGTAGTTTTTTGATATTGATATATTAACATCACTTTTTTTTTTTTTTTTTTTTTTTTTTTTAAGTTGAGTTTGATGATGACACACTAAATGGGGCTGAAGTCAGAGCTGGTCAATTTTAAAATCACGCGAGTGAATGTTTTTATTTTAATCAAAATTATTATTTTTATTATTTTTTTTTTACACAGGACAGGAAGAGAGAAGAGAAGCGAAAGCAGGAGGAAGCCGAGGCTGCAGCTAAGAAGAAAGAGGAAAAAGAAGTAATTTTTTCTGTTTATTATTATTATTGAATTTTTAGCTTTGTATCTTAAGATGAAATTTAGACCTAATTACCCTAAATATGAGAATTTGAATTTGAGAGAGCAAAATAAATAACTTTTACTTTATGAAGACTCCAAAAGAGGGGATAGTCTTGTATTTAACTAAACAAACCTTATTAAATATGGCCTTAAATAACACTTACATCTATTGTTCTAATTATAATAGAATGGGATCCAAACAGTCACTTTCTTTCTTGGCAGTTATTAATTCAATATTGAATTACGTATATAACTTTTTTATTATTATTAATAATATTTATTTCAATTAAATAAAATTTTGAAAAAAGTAAGTGAAACCGTGGGCAAATTTAAACATATAAATTACAACAAATCTTTATTAAAAGAAAAATGTTAGTCTATTTTATAGATATATAGAATACTTAACAGTTACGCTACCAGTGCAAGCAATCTCTATTGTCTGAACCCCTCCCACTTAACTTTTTTTTTTTTCTTAAGGGGAGGTGCAACTATTTATTAATAGTGTGTGTTTTCTTTACTTTGATCCATTCGTCATCAATCCATCAACACCACCTGAAGTTGACGAGAACATAAGATCAATTTAATCAATTATTATTATGTTAAAGAGTAATCCAAGAAGCGAGGGAGTGGAATTAATAGACTAATATACAGCTTTCATCCCTGATTACTTTTATATATATATACTATATATATATATATATATATTATATCATATAATATATTATAATATACTATATATTATTATTATATATTATATTTATATATAAATATTATAAACAGGCTAAAGCTAAGGCGAAAGCCAAAGAAAATGAGAAGAAAGAAGCCGAAGCTAAGAAAAGTGAAGAAGAAAAGATGGAAGAAGGTGACGATGGCGATGATGGAGGACTTTCTTCTGAGTATATCACCCTCGACGACTGTGCCAAGGATAAAAGGTAAATGTAATAAGGATTTGGATCGTTATAGAGCTGCTTCATAAGGGAGGGATACTGTTAAGTGTAATGAATGTCTATTATGGGATCGTATAGTTTGAGGCATATTCTGATTAAGACTGTTCTTAATCCGATAACTTGGCATAGGTTGTGGACCTGGGGTTGAGGAATCCCATTTTGAGGGTCTTTTGTGTAAAAGGGAGAGACTGATGCATATGTGGTACATGGTATAGGAAAGTGTTTGACATTTAGAGTTTTTAGATTTATTACAATTTTCATAAGAATATCGAGACCGTTAGTTTTATGTGCACTGAAAGTTTTGAGTAATAACTTAATATGCTTTTAAGTTGTAGTCGTTTCTGTTAGGCCTGCGGTGCCACAATGGTTTGGATGGAGCATGACTGCATGAGCTAAAAATTGTTTGTGTGAAGCTAGGGCCACTTATTTTAAAATGGAAGATGGGAAATTGTATAATTGTGGAGATGGAGTCAGCTGGGTATTTTAAAATAATGGAGCCGACTAAAAGATTTGCCGGTTCTGCAGATATGAAAAATGACTAGTATTAATTAGAATAAGGTAAAAAAGAAGCGTGGTTGAATGTACTAAAAGCAAATGATGAAGTTTCAAAAGAAAGATGCTTGGAATTATATAAGGAGGAAAAAAGAAATACTAAAAGGTGTATACGTAGGAGAAAACAAGAGGTAAATGAACAGTTTGGAAGGAGGATGAATGAGGAATACAGGAAATACGAAAGCTCTTCTGGAAGGAAGCGCGAAAGGTTAAGAATGAGAATAAGGGGAATCTGCTTAGAATAATGAATAGGGATGGTGCTTTTGTAACTGATGAAATGGATGTGAGGGGAGTGTGGAAAGAACACTTCGAAAATCTGCAAATATTAACAGTATGAGGTGTTTGTGAATGTGTGTGTTTTGCTGGGGCAAGAGGAATACGGTCATTTTGGGTGAGTTATTAGTAAGGAGGACGGTAATGGGTAGCGGTGGAAAGTTGAGAATGGTAAATCTGGCAGGTATAGATGAAATTACAGTGAAATGATAAGAGGCGGAGCGTAGATGGTGATTGGATTGGATTGAAGTTGTGTAATAAGCGTTTATGGAGGAATATAGTTCCAAGGGATTGGAGGAGGCGGTATAGTACCCTTGTATAAAGGGTAGGGAGAAAAGGGGAACTGTAGAAATTATAAGGGGATAAAGTTTATTGAGTTTGTATGGAAGATATCTGCTGGTATTTTTGGTCGAAGCAGTGCGGCGAGTGAATGAGGGACTGATTGGTGAGAACAAGGTGCGTTTAGGTAGAGGGAGTGTGGATCAAATCTTTACATTTGAACAAATGATTGAGAAAATGAGGGAGAAGAAGATAAATTGAGTATTTAAGGTTTTATGGATTTACAAAGGCTATGATAGAGTTAATAGGGAAACTTTATGGCAGATGTGTTAGTGATAAGGTGTTGGTGGTAGGCTTCTGAATTGGAATCAAAAGTTGTATGACGATAGTGAAGGCGTGTGTAAGAATAAAGGTGTCAATGGTGATTGGTTAGGAATAGCGGAGTGAGACAGGGTTGTCGTTATGTCTCCTTGGTTATTCATGTGTTTGGATGGGGTTTATGAAAGAATTTAGAGGTGGGGATGGCAGGACAATGGTGTTAGAATGATGGAGAATGGCAGGTGAGTGGAGGTGCCCTACCTATTGTATGCGGATGATTTTGGTTCTGTGTGGCGAGTCTGAAGAGAGTTTGAGAGGATTGGTGAGAAGATTTGGCAGGGTATGTAAGGGGAGGGGTTTGAACAGTAAACCGTAGATAGAGTAAGGTTTATGGTTGTGAGTGAGGACCAGTCTCAGTGTGAAGTCTATGTTAGCATGCATGAGGCAGCTGAGGCCAAGTGTCCTGAGTCTTAAATATTTAGGCGTACTGTGTTTGGATGCAAGAAGGGAGGATGATGCAGAGTGTGTAGGAAAGTTGTGATGGCAGGAAGGTGGCCTGGCTGCAATTAATCGTTGCGTGAAATGTAAAGGGACTAGTCTTGGAGTGCGCTAGAGTTTACATGAGGGTATGTTGTTATTGTATGGTAATGGTAGTGAGACTATGGTCTGGATAAGAAGTATAAGATCTAAAGTTCATTGTGTTCAGATGGACCAATCTTAGGGGATGCTAGGTGTGAGAAGAATTAATATGAGGAATGAACGTATCAGAGAGTGGTGTGGTGTGAAGAAAGGGCGTAAATGAGAGAATAAATGAAGTATGTTGAGATGGGTTTTTGGTCATGTGAAAGGATGAATGAAAGTCGGTTGTTAGCGGATGTATAGTGGAGAGTGTGTTGGGAACCGACGGCTGGGAGACCGAAGAGAAAGTGTATTGAGTCGGTGAACGAATGTCTGAAGGAGAGAAATGTGAGTTTGGCAGAGGCGAGAATAAAGGTGCATGATAGGAGAGAATGGCGGGGTTTTGTATGGGGGATGGTTGTGGCACTGGGCATGGGATGAACCTTACTTGACGATTTAACCATAGTGAGGGTCCGTCGCTGGTCTTGATGCTTAGGGTGGATTTCTGTTGTGAACGAAGCTCTCACTTTTATGGTAAACGAGGGGGCCGGTAAGGCTGGGCTTTCTTTTTCGACGTTTGTCCTGTTCTCCTACTGCTTTTCTTTTCGATGCTTGTACAGCACCTTACCCCCAATCTTGGGGCAAAGAGGTAGGTAAAGAAAGAAAGAAAGGTTGAGTTTGTTTGGAATTATTTTGATTTTAAAGGTGTTAATATTTTTCTTCTAGTGACGATGAAGAGATGGATGAAGACGTAATACCCCTTGGTGAAGAGGAAGAACGTATCTTAAACGCCAAAGAAGAAGATGACAATGAAGAAGAGGAGGAGGAGGAGGAAAATAAAGAGCAGGAGAATCAGGAGGAAGAAAACGACGGCGTAGCCAACGCCAATCCTGAAGA
>JABUQX010010600.1:2500-27500 GCA_015478945.1 Trachelipus rathkii
ATGATCAATCATGTCAAAAGGCGTCATATAATAATAATAATAATAATAATAATAATAATAATAATAATAATAATAATAATAATAATAATAATAATAACACACACACACACACACACACACACACACACACACACACAATAATAATAATAATAATAATAATAATAATAATAATAATAATAATAATAATAATAATAATAATAATAATAATAATAATAATAATAATAATAATAATAATAATAATAATAAAAATAATAATAATAATAATAATAATACACACACACAATAATAATAATAATAATAATACACACACACACACACACAATAATAATAATAATAATAATAAAAATAATTAATAATAATACACACACACACACACACACACACACACACACACACACACACACACACACACACAATATTATTATTACCACACACACACACACACACACACACACACACACACACACACACACACACACACACACAATAATAATAATAATAATAATAATACACACACACACACACACACATAATAATAACAATAATAATAATAATAATAACAATAATAATAATAATATTTGACAAATATTTTGTAGGAATGCAACTCAGTGGTGATATAAATCCATTGTTTTTATAAGTTATAACTTTTTAAGTAGGTCAAAGGGCTTTCGGCACAAAGTTTTTTTCCAGTAACTTAGCGATAATTCACAATGTAACAAAAGGAGAATTTTTTTTGTCTGCTTTAAAAGCTTTATTTTTTAATTGCTTCTGTATAGAAAGCAAATAAAAATATTATTCCCTTTAAACTTTGATTTTGTTACCTTGAAATGGCTGTTTTCAAACTGATCTTTGCATTTCATAAAAAAATCAATATTTTAAATGAACAACATATCATTATTTCTTGAACGTTCTGGCAGCTTAGATGACGAAATAAGTACAGAGAAAGTAAGCTCAAGTATCAATATTGTTAGTTGATTAGTTCAACAGTAGCTGTTCAAGTGGAGATACCTTATCTTTGAAAGATGCATTCAGCACAGATGACATCAAGAGGTTGCAAATATCAGGCAGACGCATTTTGTTATGTCTGAGGTGAATTTCTGAAGATACGAGCAAAAACGTACCATGTTAATAGACCTGCTATAATGTGCGAGGCCAATAAGGCATATTTTGGCATGTCAGTTGAGAACCAAGACAAGCAATGGGCACCTCATTTCACTTGCGAACTTTGTAAAAGAACTATATATATATATATATATATATATATATATATATATATATATATATATATTGCGAAGAATATTAAATCTTTCCGCAAATATATATATATATATATATATATATATATATATATATATATAGATATATATATATTGCTTGTTTTGAATTTGAGAGCTATGTAACCTTTAAGTGAAAGTTTGAATTTATGTAATATATTTTTTAATAACAATGAGTGAAATATATTTAAATTTTTAAATATTTTTTTTCTCACGTTGATACAGAGTGGAAAATAAAGTCATGAAATTAGCAAACCCATGAATTTGGAGGGAGCCAACTTACCAACCCAGTAATTGCTTCTTCTGTTTGGTGGAACCGTCAAAGAGTCGAGCTAGCAAGAATGCGCCTGCTATCATATGTCCAGACCTTCCGTCATCCATTGCCCAAGTGCCACACTCTCCTAAACTCCCTGTTCCCATTCCTCCAAAGGGAAGACAGACATCTTGGGAAGAAAGCAGCAAATCAGAAGACGATGAAATCGTTGATTCTGAATATAGTGTAGCTGAGGAGAGAAACCCATATTTACCCAACCAATAAGACATCAAAGACTTGATCAGAGGTCTTAATCTCGCAAATTTTAATGCCGAGCTTTTGACGTCAAGACTCAAGCAGTGAAATTTTAGCATAAAAGTGTTAAAGTCGCAAGTCAGAGAAAATGACACCACTCTTTTTCAAGTTTTTTCACCAGTCAAGATAGACTTTGCTTTTGCCACAATGTGACAGGATTGTTTGGGGCACTTGGAATTGCCTGTAACCTCTGCGAGTGGCGCCTCTTCATTGATAGCTCATAGAAGAGTCTCAAAGCTGTGCTGCATCATAACGGGAACATCTATCCATCTGTTCCCTTGGATCATTTGGTGCATCTCAAAGAGAAACACAGCAGCCTGAAGCTATTGCTAAGTGCCTTGAAGTATGAAGAACACAATGAGGAAGTTATCGGAGATTTCAAAATGGTGGCTTCCTGATAGGTTTCTAAGGCGGCTTTATCAAGTTTTCATGTTACCTTTGTCTCTGGGACAGCCAGGCTTCCGCAGAACACTACCAAAGGCGAGATTGGCAACAGCGGACTGAGTTCAGTGTTGGAAGGAACAATCACAAATGGGAGTCTCTGTTGGGCCCGAGAAAATATTGCTTCCTACACTACACATAAAATTATGCCTCATGAAACAGTTTATCACAGCTCTAGTTAAGAAGTTTTCAGCCTTCATCTACCTGCAAGGCTTATTCCCTAAGCCGTCTGTGGCAAAAATCAAAGCCGGTGTCTTCATTGGATCAAAAATAGAAAAGATAATAGAGTTTAACTAGTTCCCGAAGAAGCTGACTAGGACAGAAAAAGCAGCTTGGAACAGCTTTGTTGCAGTAATTTGTGGATTCTTTGGGAATCACAAGGCCGAAAACTATGAGGAGCTTGTTAAGACCTTGGTTAGGAACTACAGCAAAATGTGCTGCAGGATGTCCCTCAAAGTCCATGTCCTTGGTGCTCATCTTGGTAAATTTAAGGAGAACATGGGGGGCCTATTCAGAGGAGCATGGCGAGCGATTTCGCGATATTCTGGAATTTGAACGCCGCTACCAAGGATCATATAACGAAAACATGATTGGAGACTATATTTGGGTTTTGATTCGGGAAAGCAACTTACCGTATAAGAGTAAATCAAAGTGTTCTCAATTATCGACTTGTTGAGTGGCATCACACAGCTTAATATCCATCCTGACTTTCGAAAGTACACTGCTTTCAATACTAATACAGGTCACTTTGAATTCAAGGGAAAGGCTCAAGGAATGTCAAATTCTCTTGCAACCTTTCCGAGAGTTATGGAAGCTACCCTTGCACATCTTTTAGGTACTGCTTGTTTAGTGTTTATAGACGATATCATAATTATGTCTAAAAATATGCCTGATCATTACATAAATTTAAGGAGATTATTTTCAGCCATCGGAAAGTCTAAACTCAGCACAAGTTTAGATAAATGTGTTTTACAAAAGGTTTGTCACTTTCCTTGGCTTCCAGGTTAGCGACAAAGGAGTCTCTCCTGATAAAAATAAACTTTCCGCTCTTAAAGAATTCAAAACTCCTACAGATGTCAGTCAGATGAGGTCAATCCTTGGATTTTATAACTACATACGACGCTTGCTATCTTGCTACAGTCAGATTATACAGTCTTTAACTGCTCTCCTGAAGAAAAACGCTGTTTCATTGAAACATTGAGCAGCAGACCCCTCTTGAAATTTTGAAGAAAATTAGTTCTAGAACCGCTTTTAGCTTTTCCAAATTATAAGAAGGTTTCATTCTCGCAGCAGACGCTTCTCTGCTCGGGATTGGAGCAGTGTTAGTCCAATTGGATGATAATGGAAAGGAAAAACCTGTAGCGTTTACATCCAAGTCATTATCAAGACCGGAAAAGAACTATTCTATAACGGAATTAGAGGCTTTGGCAACAACCCCACACTTTATCAAAATTTCGTACGATCATTTTGGGTTATGAAGTTACTATAGTTACGGACGACAAACCATTAATTTATTTGTTTAAGAATAAGCAATTAGCTGGTAAACTTAAAAGATGGAATATTGAATTCCAAGAATGTAACCCGACTTTTATATACAGGAAGGGTAAGAAATGTTTTCCCTGATTATCTTACAAGGCATCCTTCACTTGACAACGAACATTTCAATGCAAGTCATTTATCTACGAATATTAATGTTTTAGGCAAGGACGTATTTTACAAAGAGCAGCGTTCCTGTCCTAGATTAAGTGTTTTAATACGCTGGGTTGAAAGTCAAAATCCAACTACTTGCTTATCTCATATTATTCATGATAGATTATTATATTTCCTTACTTCTGAGGGAAGATATGTATTGCAGGTTCCTGATTCTCTTATTTATACAGTAATAGAGACTTGTCATGCATCTTTGGGTGCGGGGCATCCAGGTATAGAGAGGAGGGAGTACAGAAGAAAAGAAAGGTATATTTTTCCTCAACTAGCTAGTAGTGATTTTTTTTTGTAAGGAGTGTGCTTCTTGTTTGGAAGTTAAAGGTAATAAGCCCAAACTTGTTTGAATATTCTCATATCCCTTATCTTGCACAACTTTTCCGAGAATGCATTTTGATACTTTTGAGCCTCTGCCTACATGTAAGCATTCTGGAGCAAAGTATATTTTGCTATTTAAGGATAGTTTTACTAGGTATATGAAATTAGTTGCTGCACCTAGCAGAGATGGTAAACAAGTAGCTATGGCTCTCTTAGAAAGAATCATAGTCAACCATCAAGCATCACACCTTCTTATATCAGATCGCGAGTGAAATTTTAAAGGAATTATGTTCTTTATAGTATGTTAAGAAGTCAATGTCGCAGTTAAAAGACCACAAGCCAACAGTTTTACGGATGTCGATATGTATCGTATAACTAATTATTTACATCATATGGTCTCTGCAAATCACAGAGATTGGTCTCGATATTTTCCTTTTGCACAGCTTGCTTTAAATTCTACATAGAATATGTCTAAAGGTAATACCCCACATTTTCTTTTGAACACGTATGTCAAACGTCTACAATATTCCTAATCCAAATTCTCCTTTCCTCATGAAGAAAATTGTTAGAGGAGAAATATTACTTGATTATAGAGCCGAGATGGTAGAAAGAGCAGCTCACGGCTCGTGGAAAACCTCAGTCTGAAAGCGATAAATATGTTTTAAGACAACATTCCCATGCTTCTTTACGACCATTAAAATTGGGGACAGAATTTATCTATCCTACGTCAAACCCCTCCCCCCTATCAAACTCCGAAATTAGCTGAGAAATGGTCTGGTCCATTAGTTGTCTTAAATATTTTAAGGTTTAATGAAATTCTTTTAAAATGTTTAACAACTAATAAAAAATTCATTGCTCATATAGATCATTTTAAAATTGTTCCTTTTCCGGTTCTTCGTTCAGAAGAAAATTCCCTTCGTTCTGGTATGAACCCCTTTGTTTCACCTGGCACAGTGAAGATATCTAGCCCATCACTGAAAAGTGATCGTGATTTGCTTATTAAAAATTTTCAGATTTAAAATTTGGTCCAAATCTTACATCCTCTTTTAGTTTTCCTCCACCTGTAAATATGATAGGGAAGGAAATATTCCAAATTCCACATCTCTTCCGTCAAGAGAAAATAATGGGGGTAGAATTGTTACACCTTTTTCTTTTGTTCCTCTAGCTTTGTCTCAATCCGAACTTCGGGATGAAGCTAGGTCTTTAACTCTTCCTGCGGCTCTCCAATAGTTTTGTTGGATCCGTTGAGTTATTCTCTTTTTTTATGGAGGGGGGGCTTTGCAAACTACTAGAACTTACCCCAGTTCTATCAGTTCTGCACAAAAAAAAAGAATTTCTTTATCTTTTGAGCAATATCCTTCTCCTTATCCTATAGCAATTAGTTCAGATCAGCAATTAGTTCAGTATGATACTCCAACTTCTGTTGTAACTACTGCTGAAATTCCTATCAAACGTGAATTGAGTTTTAGCGATGATAGGAGAAAAGATCTGTCATAAAGGCTATATCAATTGTTTAAAGGACCTAACATAGCACCAAAAATGTCTTAGCGATCTCATAATCTGCTAATATAATACCATCAGGAACTGATATTATGAAATCATCTGATATTACCCCTTCTTCCAGCTATGTTAAGCAACCTCTTGACCATTAATCTGGAAGGATATCAGAGCCAGCAACATCATTATCTCTTAGATTAGAGATGAGCCCTGACGGTATTATAAAATTTTACAGTTCTGGAGGAAATGTATTGTCAATTCCTTCTAAAAATACTTCTAATGGTGCTTTTCTAAAGACCCGAACAGAACTAAAACATCCCATTCTTCTCATTATTTCTCTGAGCAATGTAAAATGCGTAAACATAAAAGGAAAAATGTTGCATGAATAAAAGCTTTTGATGTGTTATATATATATATATATATATATATATATATATATATATATATATATATATATATATATATATATATATATATATATATATATATATATATATATATATATATATATATATATTGGGAAATCACTAAATATTGATACCTCATGATTATATAGAAAATTAGCTAATTCTATAATACTTCAGAGAATTATTAGTCTAGGGTAATTGAAAATCACGTTTATATTACTATTAATATTATTTGCTTTGTTTTAAATGTTTAAGAAAATTCTCTCTCTTTTCTAATTTTAAATTTGTTGCTTTGTATATATTTGTATAACGTCACTTGTAAACCTCTTCTATTCACTCTTAGAGAACACCTACAACCTTCAACAAGTGAACAACAACAGCATCTGTCTACTCAGGAATAAACAGCAGTAATACTTCCACTATGAGATGTTATGTGAATAACAATGGAGAGTGGGTGAGATGAGTGGAAGATTAGATTAACTGAAAACAATTGTTATGTTGCATCATAATAATTGAATTTAAATTGATTCGGTGGTTTATTAAGTTATTTATTATTAATTGGTTTTATACAATATACAATGACATCATAGTATATATTCCTTAATGAGTGCCAATCTTTAAAGTTGGAATTTGCAAACGAGGTGCGGCTCAGCAACATATTATAAAGGCGTTATTTCAATCAAGGTATCAGAAGCGAGAGGTCATTAAATGTCTTTTCTCATTATTACAAACTAACCTTTTAATTACATCAATTAGAACACATTTGGCTTTTTCTTTAGTATATTATGGACACTTAAATCTTGATATCTGCTTACGAAATTTAATTGCATTATTTTTTTATATGCATTTGTTCTATGAAACCTACAATGAATTTCAAAAAATAAAGACAACAAATTCGATAAGGATTTGGGTAACCACAAAAATATTGTGTTTTATTATAGAGTTAACGTACAACACTTAAAAATTACTTATATATAAGGATTAAGAAATAGATTTACGGCAATATAAGCAAATAGATATCTGTGAAGATTCATATGAACTAGTCACAACTGGGCAAGCACCGAACAGAAACAAGGAAAAAATTACATCATTTATTTATAATTGCATGCTTTGGATTCAAATTTTCGAAAGTGAGACACCTTAATAAAAAAAAAGTGCGGTGTGCACGCATTTGGAGTACTTATTCAGCGATTATTGTCACAATACTCTCAGTTAAATATGAAATAGTACTATATTAATCTGTACTTTTTTTATTGATAATGGATTACTTAATCTTTATTGACATATTTATTATTTTCAAATGTTGATTGCTGCTTACTTTCAAAAAATTCTGTAAGATATTACGAAGAATGTTAAATAAATACATGAAAATTGAATAATTGAAAAAGTTATCTGAAATAAGAATGACTAAAAATTTACAGAAATAAACCCTAGGTAAAATCAAACGATTTTTTTAGAGGGCATTAAAAACTGTTAACATTTTGGTGTTATAATGATAGTCAAAATATGTGAGACTTGTTACAAATTTAAGAATTCTTATGTCCATTATTTTATAGGACCTCAGAAATAGGCCCCAAAGTGTTGGATACTTATCCCTCTTAAACTCATTATTTCTGAGCGAATTGAAGTTCTGTTAGTAGTATTTTTACAATATTAAAGCCGTACTAATAACATAATACTTATTGGAACTTCTTCATCACTGGCTTGGCTAAATATCACTCTGTCTCAATAACTGAGTGATTGGTGAACTGATGAATCTTATCGACTCACTTAATCAGAATTGTTATTACTAATAATCATTTAATGCTATCAATCTTATAGGTCCAGATTATGATTACAGTATATATGAGTGACTCAATAATTCAATATAAGATCTTCCTACACCAGCTAGCATTTTTTATGTGCATCAATAAAGCTAGGATCTAATATTTCTCTAATACAAAATACGAATAGTGTATTATGTTAATATGTGTATGCTCTCACTTCATTCCTGCTCTCCATTCTCATAGGTTGCATTGATCTATTATAGGATTCTAGGTATTATACTTACATTTATGGTGAGGCACTTTACGTCAGATGACAATATCGATATGTCAGGTTACATATTACCGCGAGAAGTACGTTTAGTCTTTGCTCTAGAGGACAGACGTCTGAGACAGGATATGTTATATATATTGATTCTCTCTTTTCAAACACATCGAAAGCACTCGATAATGAAATTATATCTGTCATATAATAAGATCAAAAGTTAAATGAAATATATAAAATTAATTAAAATATGAGTAATCATTGTCTTAAATAAATGCTTGTCTTAAAATATTTATAAGATTATGTCCAACGTAGATAGGTATAAAGGAAATGTTCAGTAAAATTATAATTTGCTCACATGTATTGATAAACTTGGTGAAGGCTATAATTCATTGAATCTCGACAGTACCAAATCGCATAATGATTTCTAGATTTAATGATAATCATATTTGATATAAACGAAATACATTAACCTATATTAATGTTATTTCTTTTTTATAAAGACAAAACATTAAAACAATTTATTGAGAAAATGAGATAAAATCGATTACTTTTCGCTTCACAAGAAGATAAGAATATAATTATGTTTTTACATAATGCAATCAGATATTTTATAAGAGTAGGAAATGAAAGATTACGTAAATGATAGGAGAAAGTTAAGTTCTAAATAAACAGGCAAATTTAAGTCAGATAGTCTTTGTCCATTAAGTATTCTATATCTAAATGTTTTGAGAAATATACAGAGGGTTAATCTCAATGATTGTTATTTAATAATATAATGTAAGGATAGTGAGATAAAATAGGTATGAACATTGCATGATAATTTAGATTGGAGGTCACTCAAAGTATTTAGTTAAAATGTTTAAGGTATTTTTGGAAAGGATTGTGATTATATCTCATCTTGGGTCATATTCTATCCCGAATGATGAAGGAAACATTTATAGAAGGGGAGGAGATATAAATAATTAATTATGGTAAATGCACTATTTGGGTAACGGTCACTTATTATATATTCTATCAACAGATTATAACATATACTGTATTAATGGTAACAGAGATGAGATTATTTACAATGATTTTTGTAATGAAGCTAATGATTATAAACAAGTTTATTTTGTGGGTGAGTTTGACGCTTTGTTTATTGATTATTAGGAGCTAATTATAACAATGTGTGATTTTATATTTCTCTCTAATCTGTGATGTAATTAAATAAAGGGGCCGTTACCGTAGCTAAAATATATAGAGTGGATCGAAAATCTTAACAGAAAGGTAAGTTCATTGAAAGGATAATTTTCGCTTACTTAGTAAATCTTTATGTTGGAACATTTATAAAGGCTCTGTATATAATCAGTGATTACTCAAAGATAATAATTAAAATTAGTTACTATTAAAACTACTACTTCAATATAAACATAGGGCCTCATGCAATGAAAAATGGGATTATATAGGGATTGCGGTAGGACTATTATAGATAAGCAATTCTGCAAAATGCAGGCTATATATAAGGCTCCATTTGTTCATCTTTATCTGGAACACTTATAATGACGACTCAGTGGAAGCCTATAAAAAATGGAGCAGATATATTTACTTAGCAATGCACATTGTATCAATATGGAATAATAGATTTGATAGAGAGCAATTCAAGATAGATGTTAATGATCACTTAGTAACAACGGCAATATTAAATCGGTAGAATATATTCGTCTTCTTAAATCTTCTTATTTCAAGGCTTACACTATTTTGGACATTTGTGACATACCTCTTGGTTTTTCCCACGATTTTATATCTGTTCTTTTAAGCACTTCATGAATAGGAAAAATTTACGAACCACAGAGTTAGTCTAAGTAGGCTATATTAATCAATTTTTCCATTTTTTTTTTAAAAAATATGATCTGCTACATAGTAATGCATTCCGGGACATTTTAGAAGTATATTGACAATATCTAGTGGTTAATCGTCAATAATGAATCTTTTATAAGTAATAAAGTCCTTACTTAAAAATAATTTTATTTAAAATAAGTTTAATAATTTTTCCGTAGTTATTATAGTTTTATTTATGATGATAATTCTTATGAATTATTGTGAAATAATAATTATTAACTTCATCGTTATTTGCTTCTATAAGAAAGTGACTGAAAGATTGAGATAATAGAGGTAAATAGAGGATATGAAGAAATCATTGGAACGATTAAATATGATGCAGTAAGTTAATATAGATATTGAATAATCACTTTTATATATATTGAAACTGATGGGAAAAAGGTCGTCAGAGTTTTTGTGCAAAATAATAGTTAAATGTGTTTTTTTTTACTTTAACATATTGTTTATTTCTAACTAGGCTTAATAGCCCACAAGTAGCTCCAACCTAATTGGATTATGGTTATGACTCCAATTACGCCTTAACTCTTATATGGAATATAATTAGATATATATATTATATTTATATATTTTTATTTATATTATTATATTATATTATAATTATATATATATATATATATATAATTAATTTATATATTATATATTAGTATAATTATATATTAGGCTTAAAGCTGGTGGAGGAAAAGATCCCAATATAATAAAATTCTATATATTTGTTTTTACTGAAGATTATGAAGTAAAGTGGAATTTTAGATTTGAGTATTGAAGTTTCTCTTATTAACTATCTTAGTTTTGAAGTTATTAAAAATATTTTAATGAGATATATATTTATATGATGAGTTATGTGTTTAAGTATTGATTATCTGGTATTTTAGCAATGAATTATAGATACGCCGTGGATAATGGCTATGGCAGAAGGAAGTCGGAGACCCACCTACTCTTGATGATGGTTTTGCGTTGCGGTGAACATGGTCTTGTCAAACCTGATGTGGCGGGTGTTAGGTCCAAAAATAAGTATAGATTTCTTTGGAAACGACGTATTAGCAAAATTCGCTTTGAAATAATGAACTAGGAATGGAGCGGCACGACTATCTTACTGCAAAGCATCTATTCGGGGTAGTTGATTTTCATTTTGTGGTTACTTATTCATTTTAGAATATATTGCTTGGGGTGATGGACATGGGTCTGGTGAGGACTATTATTGGGAAATATTTGAAAGCTTTAGAATAATTAATTGGGTAGTTGTTTTTTAGGGTTTTTTGGCAATATTTCGTTTTGCTTTAGAATGGTTTAAGTTAAGTGTAATTTTTTGTCAGTAATGTTTCTAACTTTAAATAATGGATTTATACTACTATTTGATTTTGGTATGACCAAAAACGAATTTCCAAAACGATGTGGGTAGTAGTCCCTATGTTTTTTTTAGGACATATGTTTATTTTGTAACAATGTACGTATGGAGTTGTTAGTCCAAAAACAGTTGTAGACTGGTTAACTTTATATCGGTATATATATATAATATATATATATAATACTAGTTTAAAGTGTACACACACACATTCCACAAATGTATTTTAAATGTAAACATTATTATATAACATATAAATATATTATATTGTATATATATATATATATATAATAATATATAATATAATTTATTATATATTATATAGATTAAAATTAATACAAAGGTTTTTAAGGTGATATTAAGTTGTTATGAAAAGCATCACTAATTAGGTATTTTTAATATTTTTATGAGAACACATTTTGAATCTCTGCCTATGTCCTTTCCTTTCACTTATTAGAGAAGAAAAAGAAATTTTTGGTTGAAAATCTTTAGATAAGAAGTCTATTGTATAAAGTTATTAATTTAATTTCATTATGCGAAGTAACCCTTTAAAGAACTTTTGAAGAATTCCCTTTGGAATTATTTTGCTTGTTTCTATCTTATAGTCTCCCTCGTCCTGATTAAGGATTCTTTTGGTTATTAAAATATGTATATAGATATAGTATTATTTATTGATAATATATTCTATTGTCGAAGTTATATCTAATATTATCGAAAATTAAATAATTCAAGTAGACTTTAATATATATTTAGTATTATTATTAAATTTAGTTTTTAAATAAATTTATTATAATTCACTTATTTTTACTTCTGACTAAGGAAGTATTGAAGATATTTAAAGCAGGGGAGGCAGTTGATTAGATGTATTATTCTTTTTTATCTCTTGCGACTCTCGCTTATTGATATCAGAAATAGCATTAATAAAACTATTAAAAATTGGGAAGATTTTACATATTCACTTAAAGACTTTTAATTTAACAAATATTCAGTAACATCGATTTTTATGGTAGAAACCCTATTGATTCTTTATTATCTTATTATTTAAGGTTGACCGGGACTTCGTGTCAGGGTGAAGGGATCACAGCTTCTCGAGAATTAGGTTTCAATACAGGGACAGGTGTAATACTCCTCTTAAGAATCTAAATAATGTATAATAATAAGTGAAATTATAATATTAATAATTCCATTTCAGTTTAAAGTTTATTAATTTAATATTTTACTTTTAATAAGTGAATTAGCATGTCTATAGATAATTTATAAATAAAGAATAATACATTTATTAAATCTTCTTTGAGGCTCCGCAATTATGATAAAGATTTGAAAGACGCTTTGCCTTCTCAAAATTTCCCACTTTTAGAATTTAGTTTTATTTTATAAATTATTTTAAGAGATTGTATTAATTAATAGAAATTATATTTTAGTTAGTAAATTTTTATTTAAAACATATTATTATATATATTTTAATAAATTAATTTTTGTTTATGTTTAATTATTCTTATTTATTATTGCCTAGTATTATTATATTTTATTATTAGCTATATATTAATATTAATTTATTTTTAAAGCTTTATTTTAAATATATTTATACTAGAAGATTATTAACTAACCTCTATGCGTGATAAAAATAAGTATTTCGTTTTAATTTATTCATTTTTTATAAATTTAGTTATTTTTAAAGTAATTTTTCTTTAATATATATACTAATTAATTTATTAAAACAATATTATTTATAATGTATGTAATGAGGTCTAATTCTAATAGCAATAAAAAGGATAAAATTAAAAAATAAAAATTTAATTTATATATGATAAAATAATAATGTATTAGGCTTAGTAACGCTGAGACAAAGATAATGATTAGATGAACCTTGATTAAATTTTCTTGAGGGGCTTATTATTTTCAGCTTAGTTTCCCTATTTTAATTTTCTATTTTAAGTATAATAAATTTATATATATAGATAATATTATACATTATATAAATATAATTAATTTCTTTAAATTACATTGAATATTAATATTTAAGAATCATTTTAAATTAGTTTACGTATTTTATTATTCAATCTACTCTAGGGGTTAAGTATAAGCTCAGGGCACGAGATTTGCTATTTATAGAAGCGACTGGAGGGTACATGGTTCTAGACGATCTCCCAGTGATATCTGTGGTTACATTACCTTTATTATTAAGAGCTCCCTATTTCATTTATTACTGTAGGTTACATGGATTGAGTATCCACTACTAAGGTGGTTATGGTTACTGCCAGAACATATGAGACCTCACAGTGCTTTTCACATACTGGGGAACTTGCTTGAGTTATGTAGTACCAAACTCACTTCTTGGAGGTTTCGCTATCTGGGTCTAATCTGTGGTTACTAATACGCTATTAACTCATTATTTCATATAAGTACTGTGGTGTACATAGGTTGAAATAGATCTCTTTACTAAAGGTGGTGGTTATGCTACATCGGCACAGTTCCTTCACTTCGCGCTTGTGTGCCCATTTTACTGAACGCCTTGGGTTGCAGGTTCTGTCCGCCCAAACTACTCCGTTTGATCGCTCTAAACTTCGTTGTTGCATGGATACTGTTTTACATGTTACTAAAATTACGCCTCAATCCACCTAATTTCGTCAGTGTCGCGATTATTCCCAATGTGTGCATTTCAGGTCCTGGCTCGTGACTGACGGTCGGTACGTCTAAACTGCTTTCATGTCACCTTAAGGGCCTCAGCCTTTCTCATATCTTTGAATCTTGGGTCGGTTTACTTTTTCGTCTCTTCCACTACTTACTACACAACTCGAGACTTTCCCTTGCGGTCATACCTGTGGTTACGCTAGTAACGGCTCACCTATTCTATGGCATCTCTGTTCGCCTTAACAAGTGATTATCGTCTCACCTACTTGTGTCGAGGTTCAGGTCTAGGCCAGCATTACCATTCACGGTTCTCTCATACAGCCTTCTCACACTTTCATCTGAACTATAGTCTGCGCTAAAACCTGCAGTTTTGTACTAGAGCTCATTTCTTTCTCAGACGTTCTGGATTATTTTTCATTTATCATCGAGGTTCATATTACCTAATCTCCAAAAGAGCTTCTATAAGTCTATATCACTTCAAGATCGTACATTTCTTCGCAGGTTACTATGTTGTTTAAATTAGTATGCTACATTGTATGCTAAATTAATGCTCAATTTATTTTATCATACTTGGAACTAAGGGCAATTATTTCAATTGTTGCTTAATTCGAGCGGATCATTTCTCGAAGCATACTCTATTAGATTTCTATAAATTTTATCTCACATTATGTATTATTAACTCGTTTTTAGTATTTCATCATACAGGATTATCGATTTCATTAATTTTATATTGTTTATAAACAAAGAAATAAACATTTTTTCTACTTTTAATTAATGACTTTTTCTATATCATTTAAGATCATCCTTACGTAGAGTTAAACATCATTTACAGATATTCTTTTATTCTTCAAGATTGTTTAAAACTACAATGCATCGATCAATTTGAAAACAAGACACTTTAAGAACACTTACTATGATTATCATCAACACTTCTTCATATAATATTCATTAATCACAAAACTGGAGACAGCGGAATTATGGAAAAAGATATCATGCTAATCGCTCACAATTAAACAGCGACATTGAGCACTTACAATTCACTCTGTAACCAATCAAAGATAATATCATAGACCATACTTTCTACATATTTTTATGTGGGGGTTGCTACAAATTTCAGATAGGCTAATGACAATTTTCTCATTAATTACTCTAAATTTAAAGATACCATCACAATTGTACACAATGTAACATTCTCCAAAATCTTTAGCTAAGTTTTAAGTATTAAAAAAAATTAAAACCAAACAATACGATCACAGTATTAATTATACTTCAAAACTTGTATTTTGTAACTTTTACAGTGGCTGGTGATTATGCCTCATTTATCTCCACTCTCTAGGTCCACAAATAGTCTATCTTAATTAAATCGTTCGCTTGATTGGCATTAATGACAGCAGATTCTTATCTCTCCAAACTGAACCATTTATATTAATTATTGACCTATTATTTATTATGTATTTTGTGTTTCACCCTTTAACAATGGTTTTTATAGATACCACTATTAATAGCTTATTGAGGAATACCATAAATGAAGTCATACGAATAAAATATCAGATTAAATATTATTCTAGAAATAGATAAAAACGTGGCATTAGAACCAAAATAGTGAAATTATCCAAAAACATAGATATGTGATAAGTGCAGAGCGGATGTACTCTCCATCTCCTTCGAATTTTTACAAAATAATCAAATAAAACCATTTAAAATAATAAATATTTGAAAATTCGATCCGCTCTTCTTTATGAAAATAAACGTTATTCAGCCTCTACGATAATTGTTAATCACCAAATAGGAACTTTATTCAGTAATATATTATGATATAATATATTAATATTAATATATTTATATATAAGTATAAATTCATATTAAATTATATATTATATTATAATATTTATAATATATTATAATATATATAATATATATATATATAATATTTATTATATATATATAAATATATATATATATTATATATAATTTATAACTTATTATAATATTAAAAATATTAAATACGGATATTAAATCTAAAAAAAATAATAATGATATGGCTTATTGGAAAAGTTAACATGCCTTCTAAAAGATTTAAAATTTTCCATATAATATTTGTTAATTTTACATAGATTATCTATGTGTAATACAGACTTAAACACTAACTTCTAATCAATGATAACTCAAGAGTGGTCTGAATTATGTGTACCTAATTGAATAGGATAACTAATATGATACTAAATGTCATATGTGAGTTCTTAATTCTAATTATTTTTGAGAGGGCTTCTAAAATTTAACTTCCATTCAACTCCATCAAACAAGAGTGATGATTTTCATTTTCATTGACTATTCATGTATTTTTTTTTTTAGAGTAAAAGGGCCTATATCCGCTGCGACTCTCTTTTATAATAATATCGGGTATCACAACCTACCACATACTGCATACTTTATACCTAAAAAATAACTATTCACCCTATTAGTCTTTAAACAACTATTCGCTTCTAATTAATTTACTTATTCTTCCAAAATTTAGTGTAACACACAATCAAACGTATTTCTATTATCGCAACATTATACCTTCTTTATTCCTCGAATTCGATTGCCTTATAAATGTTACGACGCTCTTCGCCTCATTACCATAGCACTCTATGCAAGTTTGAGTAGTATCAAAGAACCTTCTCAGTTGGTCTTTAACCCTATTTATACATCTGACTATGCTATCATACTTAATATCGCCATGTTGCCCACTACATGTACCCAACAAAACAAACTTAAAAGTTTTAATTTTTCCCAACGAGGCAATTCGAAATTTTCCATAGGAATATTTACAATAATCTCTTTATACGTGTATCACAGCTCTTTCTTTATAAACCATCTTTTGGTTGGAATATATTGGGTTAACCAAAATTACAGGGCTTTCTAAAGGCAGATTAATGGGTTTTTCGCAATCCTTTTATTCGGTACGGGATGATTCCTTTCATAATAATAAATTTTCATGTATCCGTGATTTCTATGCGGTAAACATATTTTATTATATCTATCTCCGAATTATTCTTGATACAATAAATTATTACTACTATTATCAACTACCTAAACTAGCGTTTACAGGTGAGTTTAGTATCACTATATAATATCTAGCTATATAACTCTCCCCTTTTTCAAATTATCACATCAGTTTGGAGTAATAATAATATTTATTCTTTTAATTTCTAGCCTAGGACTCTGAATAATATAATTTCCTCAAAACAACACCTATACTTGGCCCGGCTTATATACATTATGGACTAAACGTTATATTCTCCGCTTAAAATGTAAGCTTCAATCTCACTGACAGGAGTTGCTCTAAACCAATCCTCGTATCTTTTTTATTACTTGAAATCAAGATTTCTATTCTATCAAAACCTAAATACTATAAGTGATAAAGTAATTAAGTGTGGAAATTATGAATGATTTGGACATATTGGTAGTATACGTTCACTTTACACACTCTCAGAGTGTATTATATCACAAATCATTAGCTTGACTTAAGTTGCTCTTCACTCCATACGCTAGGCTTAAATAGATCAAAAAGTTTTATCTACAAATAACCATGAGGGGTGTTATCTATTGTTTAGATAAAGTATTATCATATATTATATCCTTTCACAAAATGTATAATAGACATACATTATTATTTTATCATCTTTTTTGTGTAAAACTCATCATCGGATAAAGCTACATTTCCTAAATTATAAATTTATAATAATACTCGAGAGGAATAACTTAGTGAAAAATGTCCAGAACTTAATTGTGTCTCTGTACTCGGTGTTAAGGACAACAAAAAATCAGCTATAAGATTTCACAATTCTATGAAAGATATTTCTATTAAAATTCTTTACCGTTATTTGATCGTGTGTCTCTTAATATCATTTACTTTATTATAAATTTAAAGTTGGGATCTGCGCTCTGTTCGTGGCTTCGTTTTAGGGCCATCCGTAGTTCAGCCGTTATTTGTAAGTAGATTTGTTTTTTAACTTCTTTAACCTCCGTTTTATAATTCTTGGTTGTTATACTGACATTCATTAACGAAATTAACTTAGATCATAATCACCTATGATTCTTACTAAGAATGATCACGCTATGAGAAATGTTCGAGAGCTCATATTACATGTCCGTATTATCGACTGCATTATCTAACTCTGCAATATTGATAAATATAAGTGTGATTTTGGAAGTATGCTCTTTTTTTTCTTAATACATCTCCTACGTTCTTTACCACAATTGTATTGAGGTCTGTTCACTACATTTTTTTCATATACCTCTGCAACAGAGCTTAACCAAATTTATTTCGTTTCTATTCATAACTTATCTATCTGTATTACTCTTTTTTGGTAGAGGTATATCGTTCAAGTATGTTTCTCTCACATAATTTATATTATTTCACATTGGGTGCGTTGAATAATTTCTCTTTCAATATCTACGGTATAAACTCAGTTTCATGTCACACCACATTTACTACATATCGGTATTTTCGATTCGCGTAATGTGTCACTTGCCAGTCTGGAGGGGGAGTAATTCTTGTCCACTCACGGGCCTATAATCTGGCCAAACTAAGCCTATACATAGCACGCACACCTGTGTTTTGGCCAAAGCACGATATGGGTTAGGTGAAGGAGTTAATCTAAGTCAGAAAGACTGAAAAGATATATCAATCGCAAAGACTAATGAAGGGCATGTAATTTACGTTAATAATCACTCAACTTTTGTTTTTAAAATAGTATATTTCCTCTTTCTCATCTTTTGTTAATATGTGGGTTTACACTGTTTATCTTACATTGGCTGTATTCAGGTGAATCCTAAAGCTGGTGGTTTTTTGCTTACTCAGAATAGTTCTTCTTTATTAGACGTAAATTATCTCTCTCCAGTTCAGACATATACACTTCAGTATCGGGTCGCATTAGTTATCTCTTTGGCATAGCCACGGAGTCAAAGAGTTGAGCTTATTTCTCAGCTTATCACTTATAACTATATAATACCTAAGTATAATGTAGCAAGTGTTGTTCTTACTACTACCGGCTCAGAACGAAGTGAGTCATTTTATATACAATTATAATTATCTACATCTATATTAAGTTAAAATTTATATATTAACTTTGTTCTTTATCGTCCAATCTCATTACTATCTACATTATGTAAACTTTATAAATACTTTTAAAGAATCCTATTTCACTCAAATTCTTAGTACTATTATATAGGATAATTCAATAACAAATCCATTATCTTAAAGGTCAAAGAGGCTCAAATATTTTCCTATATCTAAATTTCACAAATCTGGAATAATTCATAAAATACTCTTTATCTAGGATTCACTGTATTTTACTTGTAAATTAATGCTGCTACTTTCCATGACGTACTATAGTTATTTTTATCCCTTATTTAATTTTCCCTTTGATATGTTTCCTTAAAACGAAAACACGTTTGGATTTATATATCACATTAATAACCTCATGCAGAGAATGATGAACTTTTGATGAAAAATTATCTCATTTTACCTAAATCTCAATCAACTGGACCTATTATTACCATTTATTATTTTTTCTGGTCTTCAGGACATTAAAGTATTTATTCCATTTCACCTGTCCATCACCATTATTGAATGTACCATCGCGTGCTACGCCCATATACTATAAATAATAATACCCTCTTTTTTATCATATCATATATAATATATATATATATTACTATATTGTTTCATAACTTCTCGCTTCAATTATCTTATCTTTTTAATAGTGATTTGATACAATACATATACTCATATAGTTAAATTTAGGGATTCTTTGTCTTTCTCAATTATATCAATTTTACTGGTCGTCAGAAATTCGTCCGGTTAATCTCACTAATACCCACAAAAGTTTATCGGTCATATAATATATATATTATTAATATTACTGATTTTTTTCTACTATTCTTATATTATTATTAAATGGCCTCAATTCAGTAGATTTGAAGACGTTCATAACATTTTTTCATTTCTACGAATTTTCAAACATCTTTCCTAAATAATTTTCCAAATTTTGTTAATATATTCATATTTCTACATAGATAAAAAATATTTATATATAGTTCATAAATAAATATATCTTATAGTTTAATAGTATAAAAGATTAAGGTGTGGGTTTTTTCTTATATTTATTTTCTTTGTTGTGGTAAAAGTACTAGTTTTTATTTAATAATAGCTTTTGTCCGCTATTCCTCACAATAACTGTGTTGTATAAAAACTTAATAATTAACATTTTTTCTGAACCACTTCTGGAAATCTTTCTACTCTTGACAACTTAGAACAAAATCTTTCTTTACACACACACATCACATTAATTTTACTTATTAAGCAAGTTTTGGCAAACCCTGGATAAAATTGAAATTAGCAGTACTGACATTATTTAAACCATCGGTGATTAATTAACACATACCATATATCCGTCAATCATTAGCGACGGAGGGATAATTCTCAACTTGGGTGAGTATCCTATTAGTTGGCAGGGCAAGGTTCTTGGTGTGGAAATACTACCTATATCCTATACTGAGTAGGCAAATATTATTAAGGTATACTATCGATTCATTTACTATTACGGGAGTTTATTCCTTATATATATGATTATTTATTATTTTCACTCAACTTTTAGAATTAACCCTTTTATGTCCTATAACTAAAATACTCTCTGGAAGATACGTATATGGACTTATATCTTTATTATACCGCTATATCACGCTAGCCTTCGTTTTCTACTCATAATAAACACAAAAATCTCACAGACCATTTTCGTTCTTTAAATATTTATGAGGCATAACCATTATGTCTGTTCTATATCTTCGGAAATATGAGGGTCTCATGAGCAAAAAAATAACTTTTGATGTGCACTCTTATCACCCTGCATTTAGATTAATAGAGGTGAATAAATATAGTTCATTAATAGGAATTTTGAGTTCGTATTCTTTATTTTATTAAAGACTTGTAAATTGATCTTATTTTTTTCTTCAAATTTTTGAAAATTTGCTACACCAAATCTCATTTTTCAATACGTCGTTACTCTTGAGGAGGTTCCAATTTTTGAGAATATATATTTCCAGACTGGATTTCTCTACTAGACTATTTACAGATAAATTTCTCTATAAACATTATATTTTACGTATTTACTCAATTGGATATTTACATTTAGGTATTAGAAACTAACATTAGCTGGTGATAGAGTAATATTTCCACTTAACACTACTAATAGTCTATTTGTCGAATATTTTTTATGTTATTTACTCCTCATCACTAACCTGAGCAATCATTGCTGAGATGTTCTGATGCTTCATACAAGGAATAAATGCGTTAGACTCTTATATTTTGTGAGTCGATAGAAAAAACAATTCACAAATTACATATGAAATTGATAGAAATGCATGGTTACCTTACCCCGAAGCTTCTCTTATTGCTTGACTTTTTTATAATCGGAATCAATGCTGTATGGTTGTTTTTTTTCCACTTCTGTAGGGTGGGGTCTGAAAACCCCCGGAAAAAATGTAACATAAAAAACAACCTCTTATTTTCCCAATTCTATTAATTTTAAAATAAAATTATTATAAGGAACATTCATGAGGATCCTGAAGAAATTATTTTTAAAAGTTCTTAGGACGCCATTGATTGAGCAAGCAAGAGAAATTCACAATTTGAATCTTATTCAACATTTGCTTTATATAAAAATAAAAATACAAACATCTATAAATCTTTTGTATACTATTAGCTAGATTTGACATCAGCGACTTTTAAATCATCAAATCTTCCTCGCATTAGAAGTAGTTTCTGATATCTTCAATTCAATCTTTTTAAAATTATAATGATTTTTTATATTTGAGAAGGTTCTGTGTACGAAAATTGATCATATTTTCTATATTAATAATATATTTTTGTAAATTTGTATTATCTATCATATAATGTAGCTACGGCGGTCTTTGGCTAGTTCTATGTAATAGGCCAATAAGTACTAATTCAACACAACCTTCTTTATTAACTAATGTCTAATTTATATGGGAATAGCACATTTCATTAAAAAGTATTTAACATCGAAACCGAGAACACGCTTCAATGGCTATAGGGCTGATATATATAGCGGGTCCTCTATTTATATAGTCAGTGGATGAATTTTCCGCATATCACACTTCTCACACATCAATCTACTACTACTCACCCTTGATGGGTGGCCAATTGACTCAGTAATCACGGGAATCAACTCTGGATTGATGAAGCGGTAAAGGACCATATATATATCTATAAGGAGCAAACATAGACAACAGCAAAAACATAAAAAAAGATACACTAAATAACATTGTACTATTAGGTATTACAGATATTAATAATCAAATTATCAGACATAAATTGAGCAATACAGCTATATATTAATCATTCTTACTTACTACATTAACACATCCGGAAGCTCATTTCAGCCAGTGTCAACCAAAAAATTGATTTAATTAATTATATTATTTTTTATATTATTTAGGTTTTCTGAAATTGGCCACACAAAAAATTTTTTTTTTCCCTTTTTTCAGAAATTGTTTTTAAAAAATTAGTTTTATTTTATATATTATCTTTTTCATTTTCTATTCCATATAAAATGATTGTCATAATGTTCCCACTCAGATTTTCAAAGAATTGCTGGTATGGAATATGGAAGGAAGCTTTTCGATGTGGTTATTATTTATTAGATTTAGTATTACTTAAATATAATAAAAAAGGCCGATTTTTTTTCTGAAATTGCTTCCGTATGACTGGTATCTTATTTTCAATATTAAATTTTACTTTATTTTTTTATATATCATATATTTATAATAATATATTTTTATCATAAAAATGCTTAAAAAAAAGATTTAACTTTGCTATTATGGAATTAGACTATATTATTTGTTACTACTAAGTAAAGGGTTTATTATTTAGAAAGTGGGGTTTTTTTTTCGTTACATTGGTAATTTTTTTTTGTAACATTGGTTTTTTTTTTCTTTTTATTTTTAATTTATATTCATAATTCGTCCTCGACTTTAAACATAAAAGCAAAACAGAAAACTGTGAAATTATTCTGTAACTCGATTATGACTTTAATAAGACATTATAAGCAATATAATTTGGGAGTTTGACTGTAGAAAATAATTGAAATGTTTGATCTAAACATAATATATTTAAACTTCCTCGCTTGTTATATATTATAAATTAAAAGAGAAGGATAGTATTAAGCTATATTTTTTTATAAGTTAGAATAACAAATTTAATAATTTACAATATAAAGCTTTTTAAATATGAAGATTTGCTAATTTGGATTTTTTTTATGTATTTGATTAGTTTATACTTTAATTTCAAATATAAATCAGTATATTTAGTGCAATAATGGTTCTTTGGTAATAAATTAAACTTGTTAAATGTTTGATTTACAAACATAGAGAAATATATTTGAGCATATACCGATGCTAAGTCTCTTTTTTGTTGATGCTCGTACGGTGGACACTAGTTTAGGAGAGGGGACGGATGATCAGAAGTTCTAAATTTCACAATGTTTAAATTGAAATAGAAACCTCCAAAATGAGATTTTTTTGCCTTTTATAAAAGTAGCTTTCATGCTACCTTTTGAAATTCAAATAATTTTCAAACAACATATTTTAAATTAAATTTCAAAAGCTACAAACCATAAACAATTTTTATGAAAAGAACAACCCCAAGTTATATAGCTGATGAAAGAAATGTACTTTTAATTGATATTACCTACTTGAAAAGAGGAGCAGCACTCGTACGGCTTATTCAGCGATACATAGTGAGGTATTGGGAAAACACTTCTTTTAATACATAACTGTTGCTGAAGTCACAACCCAAATAATTTGTGGTTTATGTCGTCCAAAACCTCCAATGATACACGAACCATCTGCAACAATTTTCAAGACAAAAAAAATTGTGATTAAATAAATGATTAAAGAGTATTTGGAATTTTAATGTAACTGATATTTCTTAGAAAAAGTGTCTATAAAATTGTAAAAAATTTTCAGAAATTGTAAAAACTGATTTTCCTACTGTTACTTTTAATTTATTCTGAAATAGTTATGGCATGAGGTTTTATACATTTTGAAGATGAAGAATAATAACTTTTTATATCAATTATATTTCGACGGTACTAGAAAATAGATTTTTCTATTTTTAATTTAAATCCAAAGACAATTATTAAAGATAATTCTTTTTATTGGGTGAAGAATTGTTTTAGAATTTGAGTAGAATAAATAGAGAATAGTTTACATGCTAAATTTATTTTCACTAAAAAATCATTTGGGAATTCATAAGAAAGTACTAGGTCATCACATTATAATATCTGACGCCTGTTAATATTGTATTAAGAATGAATAACCAGAATTATATTTGCCTGTAAGCTAAGCGATTAGTTGCGTCGTCAAAGTATGTATGGTATATTACCCTATGTGATAACCTATACCTTTTTTTTTACAGAATTGTACATTGAAATTTAATGAATATTCTAGGCAATAACCATTCTAATGGCTTTGTGGTCTTATCTATGCATGACCACCTGATGTAATATACCAACCGTAATGTTCGTAACATTAAGAGTTTTGACGTAAGAACAACTTTCCATCATGCAATCAATCATGGCATTCATATTTTGTTCTGACTCCGGTTTTTTTCAGTTGCAATTCATTTTCATTGTAGGAATCACATTTGCTGTCTCGCGGAATGGCGTATAAATCAGCTGCTGTTTTGTGAAGCTCAAAAAGTATACAAAGTAGAATGATTCTCAAGTTTGATATCATTTTTAGTAATTTTTCTCTACCGAAATAAAAATAACAAATAACTTTTAGGACAGGCTCCAATATTGGAGTTTCCATGACGACATTTTAGCCCCACCTAAAAATGGTC
>JABUQX010010600.1:32500-37500 GCA_015478945.1 Trachelipus rathkii
ATATATATATATATTTTATATATATATATATATATATATATATATATATATAGGTTCCAAGCAACCTTCTATTGATTTAAATAAGTACAGTTTCAAAGCAGTGATGTCGAAGCAGGTGACTTGAAAACTGTTCCGAAATGTCTTCTTTTTTGGAGAGGCGGATCGGACTAGTAGTAAAGCCTCCTGTACATTGTCTAACGGCGACGCTCTTGTCGATGGTTCGTGTCCTGGCGCGAGTGAATTTTTTTTCGTCTTATTATTGCAAATTTCTCGCAACGAGAATGTTGTGCGCATGTCGGCGATCCTTGACTTTGGTCGGCTGCTCCTGTAACCCATGAGCACCCCTGAAAAATGCCGTGTAGCCCCAGAGGGGGGTTCCAACCACCCTTCTGTGGATTTAAATATGTAGCGAGTTTCAAAGCAGTGATATCGAGGCAGGAGATTTGAAATCTTCCGAGATGCCTTCTTTTTTGGGAAGGCGCATCGGACTAGTGGTAGAGCCTCCTGTACATTGTCTAACGGCGACGCTGTTGTCGATGGTTCGAGTCCTGGCGCGAGTGAATTTTTTTCGTCTTATTATTGCAAAATTTGTCGCAACAAGCATATTGTGCGCATGTTGGCGTTCCTTGACTTTGGTCGGTTGCTCCTGTAACACATGAACACCCTTGAAGAATGCCGTGTAGCCCCAGCATGGGTTCCAACCATCCTTCTGTGGATTTAAATAAGTATCGAGTTTCAAAGCAGTGATATCGAAGCAGGAGATTTGAAAACTTTCGAGATGCCTTCTTTTTCTGGGGAGGCGGATCGGACTAGTGGTAGAGCCACCTCTACATTGTCTAACGGCGACGCATTTGTCGATGGTTCGAGTCCTGGTGCGAGTGAAATTTTTTTCGTCTTATTATTGCAAATTTGTCGCAACAAGCATCTTGTGCGCATGTCGGCGTTCCTTGACTTTGGTCGGTTGGTCCTGTAACCCAGGAGCACCCCAGAAGAATGCCGTGTAGCCCCAGCAGAGATTCCAATCACCCTTCTGTGAATTTAAGTAAGTGTCGAGTTTCAAAGCAGTGATATTGAAGCAGGAGATTTGAAAACTTCCAAGATGCGTTCTTTTTCTAGGGAGGCGGATCGGACTAGTGGTAGAGCCTCCTGTATATTGTCTAACGGCGACGCTGTTGTCGATAGTTCGAGTCCTGGCGCGAGCGAAAATTTTTTTCGTCTTATTGCATGCAAATTTGTCGTAAGAAGCATGTTGTGCGCCTGTTGGCGTTCCTTGACCTTGGTTGGTTGGTCCTGTTACCCATGAGCACCCCTGAAGAATGCCGTGTAGCCCCAGAAGGGGTTCCTTCTGTGGATTTTAATAAGTATCGAGTTTCAAAGCAGTGAAATCGAAGCAGGAAACTTAAAAACTGTAACGAAATACCTTTTTTTTCTGGGTGTCGGAATCTGATAGTGGTTTTAACCCTCTTGTACCCATTGTCTAACAGCGACAGCGACGCTGTTGTCGATGTTTCGAGTCCTGGCGCGAGTGAAATTTTTCTTCGTAACTTATTATTGAAATTTGGTCGAACAGGATTGTGCCCATTGTTGGCGTTCTTGCTTTGGTCAAGTTCTCCTGTAACCCAGAGCACCCCAGAAGATAATGCCGTGTACCCAGGGCAGGGGTTCCAACCACCCTTCTATGGATTTAAATAAGTATCGAGTTTCAAAGCAGTGATATCGAAGCAGGAAACTTGAAAACTGTAAAGAGATACCTTATTTTTTTTGTGATGTCGGATCGGACTAGTGGTGGAACTTCCTGTACATTGTCTAACGGTGACGCTGTTGTTGACGGTTCGAGTCCTGGCGCAAGTGAAATTTTTCTTCGTCTTATTATTGCAAATTTATCGCAACAAGAATGATGTTCCCATGTCGGCGTGGCCTGACTTTGGTTGGTTGCTCCTGTAACACGGGAGCAAACTAGCAGAATGCTGTGTAGCCTCAGTAGGGGGGGTTCAAAGCACCTTTCTATGGATTTAAATAAGTACCGTTTCAAAGCAGTGATATCGAAGCAGGAGACTTGAAAACTGTTCCGAGATACTTTCTTTTTCTGGAGTGGCAGATCGGACTAGTGGTAGAGCCTCCTGTACATTGTCTAACGGCGACGCTGTTGTCGATGGTTCGATTCCTGGCGCGAGTGAAATTTTTCATCGTCTTATTATTGCAAATTTTTCGCAACAAGCATGTTGTGCCCATGTCGGCGTGGCTTGACTTTGGTTGGTTGCTCAGGAGCAAAATGCCGTGTAGCCCCAGCAGAAGTTCTATATCTATACTTTATATCTGTACCTCTTATTCTAGACCATAGTCTCACTACTATACATTAGCACAGGTAATAGCATACCGTCATGTAAGACCCTAGCCACTCAAGACTTATTCCTTTGCATCCCCTAAGGATTTAATTGCACCGCCAATCTTCCTTCCATCACAACTTTCATTACTACATTCTGCATCATCCGTTCCCTTTTCCACCCACCATATATCTAAAATATTTGAACTCGGAACATTTGTTCGCAGCTGCTCACAATCTTAAACATAACTTTACAAGAGAACTAATCCTCACTCAACCCATAAGCTTACTCCTATTCTACGTTACTTTCACCCCTGCCAATCTCTCTCTATAATCCCTCAACGGATTTCAGATTCGCCACACAAAACTAAATCATCCGCATATAATAGGTAGGGCACCCTCCATTCTCTTTCATTCTCCATTACTCTAACACCATCCCTTGCTACCTCACCCCACCTCTGATTCTTTCATAACCCAATCATATATATATATATAATATATATATATATATATATATATATATATATATATATATATATATATATATATATATATATATATATTTTTTTTTTATATAATATATATTATTTATTTTTATATTTATATATATATATATATATATATATATATATATATATTCTTTTTCAATTGAATCAATTCAAGCCTTTGATATATTTCTTTTACAACCCAAAAGAAAAATATTTATTTTTTCTCCGGCTCTGGCTCAACTCAGACTATAGTTTCTGCACTGTTTGAGAATTGTGTAGTACTTTCTGGCAATAATGTAACCGCGCACAAAAAATATTTTTTGAAATTTTTTTAAAAATCCGGTTCCGTTTCATACTCCGGCTGCGGCTCCAGATCCGGCGCTGGGAATCCGACTAGGGTTTCTGACTATTTGAAAATTGTTTAGCAGTCTTCTGACAATAAATTTTTCACCAAAAAAAATATTTATAGGAACAAAATTATACCCAGAATCCGGCTCCGTTTCCGACTCCGGATCCGTATCCAACTAAGGTTTCTGCACTATTTCAACATTGTTCAGCACGTCTTCCGGCAATAAATTTTTCCATGCTAAAAAAATATTTCATGAAAAATTTTTAAACAGGATCCGGCTCTACTCCGACTCCGGTTCCGACTTCCGAATCCGGATCCGACTAAGGTTTTTTGAACTATTTTGAAATTAGCAGCAAGTTTCTGGCATACATTTTTTAATAAAAAATATTTCTTGAAAATATTTATAAGCAAGATCCGGCTCGCAGCTCCGATTTGACTCCGGATCTGCTCCGGATCCGGATCCGACTAAGGATTCTCCACTATTTGAAAATTGTTCAGCAAATCTTTCTTTAATAAATTTTTCACCTAAAAAAATATTTCTTAAAAAATTCCTACCCAGGACCGGCTCCGGGCTCGGCTCCGGATTCCGGCTTCGGATCGACTAAGGTTTCTGTGCTATTGAAAAATGTTCAACACGTTTCTGTCAATACATATATTAAAAAGATATTTTTTGAAAGAAATTAATACCCAGGATCCGGCTCCGGCTCCGACACCGGCTCCGAGTTCAGCTTCGGCTTCGGATCTGACTAAGGTTTCTGCACTATTTGAAATGTTTCAGCACTTCTTCTATCAATAAATTTTTTCAAAAAAAAAAAAATTTCGAAAAAAATCATACTCCGGCTCCGACTCTGCACTATTTGAAAATTGTTCAGCAAGTCTTCTGGAATAAATTATTCTCTAAGAAAATTATCTCTTGAAAAAATTTATACGCAAGGATAGGCTCTGAATTTGGATCGGATCCGGACCCAACCTAAGGTTTCTGCCACAATTTTGAAATTTGTTCAGGTACGTTTTCTATCATTAAATTTTTCCCCTAAAAAAAATATTTTTTGAAAAAAATTCGTACCCAGGCTCCGGCTCTGACTCCAGCTCCGGCTCCTACTCCAGCACCAACTTCACTTTCGGCTCCGGATCTGACTAAGGTTTCTGAACTATTTGAAAATTGTTCAGTACGTCTTCTGGCAATAAAGTTTTCACCTAAAAATATTTTTTTAAAAAATTCATACCCAGGATCCGGATCCGACTAAGGTTTCTGAACTATTTGAAAATTGTTCAGCACGTCTTCTATCAATAAAATTTTCACCTAAAAAAATATTTTTCGAAAAAATCATACTCTGGCTCCGACTCCATCTCCGACTTTGAATCCGACTCCGGCTTGACTCAAATCCGGAGTCCGATTTTAAGGATTCTGCACTATTTGAAAATTGTTCAGCAAGTCTTTCTGGTAAAAACAATAACTTTTTCATCTAAGAAATTATTCTTGAAAAAAATTTATACACCAGGATTCGTCACCGTATCCGGACCTGCTACGGTTTCTGCACTATTTGAAAGAAATTAATATGCGTCTTCTGGCAATAAATTTTTCACCTAAAAAAATATTTTTTGAAAAAAATTCATACCCAGGCTCCGGCTCCGACTTCACCTTCGGCTCCGGATCTGACTAAGGTTTCTGCACTATTTGAAAATTGTTTAGCACGACTTCTGGCAATAAATTTTTCATCTAAAAAAATATTCTTCTGAAAAAAAATTTATACTATTGCACCGGCTCTGACTCTGGCTCCGACTTCGACTCTGGCTCCGACTCCGGATCCGGATCCGACTAAGGAATTCTGCACAATTT